>SNQJ01S0070667.1:38513-59486 GCA_010110895.2 Picea sitchensis
ATTTCACTTTTGACTTAAAACTCCTAAGTCAAAGTGAAATTAGAATCATAAAGTAAAGTACAAGGGTAATAGTCTTCCCCCTTTGTGCTTAGAGACTCATAAGCACATGGGGATCACTTTCCAAGGTATCCAAATCTCAACAGCTAGCGTACATACGTGGGAAGTAGTGATGCATCTAGCATACATACGCAGGAAATAGTGGTGCAGGGCGTGTACATCTTCAAACATTTGGTTTTTAAGAAGAGTTATTTAGTATTGGCTTGGAAAATATAGTAAGTAAGATGGTCTGCTGATAGGTATGCATGTCTGGTGCCAATTAGGGTTATAAAAGATGCCCCCTAATGTGTGAGGTCAGAAGAGCATCTGATGGCCAAAATACATTACAAATATTTACCAACGTATGAAGCGAGTGAACCCAGGACTAGAGTTCGGGAGGTGTTATCTGCAAAATAACAATTGTCTCACCGAGGCGGGCATACCCATGCTCAGAATGAAATAAATCATGGTTGCCAATCAAATACACTGCAGATCCATGTCATATAACTATATAAAGTGTATCCGCGAGTAGTACACAGTGGATCTACATCTCAAAATAAAAAGATATACATGACTAGTATCCATCTTCAAGAATTTAATGATGTCTAATGGCTAGATATGAGGCCTTCAGACCTCGAGCAACAACTTCAAGATCTTCAAAATTCAGGTAGGAGTGTAATGTGAGTGCACATCTTCACTACAAAGAGGTCTTCGATGGCTTGTCGGGGAACAGACAAGAGGATCTTGGTGATCAGGCAGAGAACTTCATTGATTTTGAGCAAAGACTTTGATTGGACTTTCGGGATGGTCGGGCATGGACAAGAGACAAACTACAGAAGGGCCAACTCAAGTTGGGTAAAATTTCCCTTGGACAATAGCATGATGAAATATGAGACTCAGGCAGCATGATGCTAACATAAGTTCATGATGCAGGAGGCAACACAAACTCTCCATATGTTTGGAAGAATAACCAAACAGAGGAGGACACAACTCTATGTTACGAGAACAGCTTCCTAAGGTCATATTAAATCTCAGGGCTTGACGAATAAAAGGAAGGATGTGCTTTGTCCAAGGGCGACTCATTGTGCTTCCATAAAAAGAAAATACTTTTCCCCTCCTCTTTTTGGGGTATATTTGATTTTTTTGTCTTCTTCAATATTTTGAAAGATTGAAAAAGAATAAAAGAATGCTACGTTACAAAAGAGGAACGAGTGTCGCAAACATACTAGTTCCAAGTGCAAGGAACACACTGATGCTTAGAGAAAGGAGACATGTGCGGGAAAAGGACACTCGGGAAAATTCCTCCATGGGTCAAGGTGTCAAAACGCAGAGCCAAAGTGCTACAAGGCTTGCGTGTAAGGCATGCTTCACAGGTTCAGTTGAGAGCAACATGGAGCCGGAATTAGGCCAAAGACACGGGAATGCAAATGCGATTAATAGGACACAATGATAACGTCCTTCAATGTAATTTTAAATGAGCCCAAAGAAGGTAAGCTCGGTGGTTTTTCATTTTTAAAGAGTCTGAAAAGGCACAAAAGAAGACTCCACTGGGGTACCTTTTTCGAAGATAGTCTAGTCAGTTTGAAAAAAGGATAAATTAGCACCGAAAATACATCTATTCAAAACCATTTTAACGAGTGTGATAAAGACAAGATCACTTGGAAATCTTTTCAATTTTAAGGAGTCTGAAAAGAGCTTAACTATGGACTCGCTGCCTTTTTCTAGATTTAGTCTCCTTAGCCCGAAAAAGGTGAAATTTACTGAGGAGAACTCTCCCGGCGAGACGAATCTCTCGAGGTGTACCTTTTTCCTCCTTAATCTACACGTCGTAAAAAGGGGTAAAGTCATGCCAGTAGATGTTTTTCTGAACCAATTAACGAGTGTGAAAGAACAAGGTCACTCGGCAATCTTTTCAATTTTAAGGAGTCTGAAAAGAGCTTAACTATGGACTCTATAATGGATGTTCTTCTAGACCAGTTTAACGAGTGTGAAGAAACAAGCTCACTCGGCGATCTTTTCACTTTTAGGGATTTTGAAAAGAGCTTAACTATGGACTCTATGGGGGTTCCTTTTTCGTAAATTTAGTCCCTCGAGCCCGAAAAAGGGTTAAACTTATAACTGAGAATACTCTTCTAGTGAACTGAAACTCCTAGAGTATACCTTTGTTCGTACAATTGACCATCCAAACCAAAAAATGGGTAAACTACCGACAGACAGACGTGCCTTCAAATTTTAGTTTGGCGAGCGTGAAGGGCAACAAGATCACTCAATAATCTTTTCATGTTTAGAGGGTCTGAAAGGGGCTTAAAAGAAGACCCATTTGTTTTTTGGGAGTCCCGAGGGTGAGTCCAAGAGTGATAATATCTAAGACATGTGAAGGTTCAAACTCGTAATCAAGACAATACTAAAAGGACTCTCGAGCCTATAGTCATTAGCGACGGCATGGACACCAAAATGCAACCAGGATATACCTAAGGAATCCATGTGAGGGTAGGCTCTACCACTAAATTACGACACTTCTAGAGCAGCAATGATGGTTCTGTGTCGCAATTCGGTGGGTTCGCTTCTATGGTAAAGTGAAAAAGACAATGAGGTGCAACAAGTGGAGGTGGAATCCTAACTTAAATGCACAAGGTTGGAAAAAAGGCTTTTCACCAAATGACCTTAAAAGTGACCCAACTCCCAAAAAGTTCGTCGAACCAAAAGTAAAGTATATCATAACATCCAATGAGAAACTCAAGAACCACGTTACATGATTTTCAAGCCAAAAGAAATGATAACGAGGGTCAAAAAATGATAAAAAGGACCAAAAAAGTCTATAAATAGAAGTTGGCAGCTCATTATCACCATTGCAAATTGAGAATTGACCAAAAAGCCAAAAACACCCCTTTGTTAAAGAAGTTGATTCTGAGAGCTTCAGTGGACGAAACAAACTTCCGCTTAGACCAAGTAAGTACAAACTAGTCCCTCCTGCATTTCCAATCTTTCTTTTCTCATTTTTCTTGTTTTTTGGAGGGGCGCACACCTTTAAAAAGGTTGGCCATCCGCGTACGTGGGTTGTCCAAGTACAGCTTGTGTATGCATGCGGGCAGAGAAAATTATGCTTGCGTACATATGCGACTGTACCCAATACAGCCCACGTACATCTTCAAACATATAAAAAACTAAAAATGCATCATTTGACTCTCCTTTGAACTTGTCATTTTGTAGAATGTATGTCCATTGGAGAGAGAGAGAGCATGAGGACATTGATTCAATGGTCGAGGAAGACCTTGTTGTTGTCACCACATTATAACAATGCGGGTTGTGGAAATTCTTTTTGTGTCCACTCATGCCTACACAACCCATGCTACTGAATGCCTTGGTGGATTATTGGCACCCAGATGCAGAGGCCTTTACACTCGAGGGGAAGTTTTTGACTCCAACGACTGAGGATATTTACTTCCTAACTGGCCTCTCTAGGAGAGTTGAACCAGTCAACCTTCGTTATTTTCCTCCTGAACCACACAACATTGTCGAATTGATCGAGCAACATTATGAGGCTGGAACAAATAAAGTGGGTTCCCAAGTAAAAATCCACAAAATCAGCAACCTATCACTGAAAGTGATAGTTTTACTTATTGGGCAGATCATTGGATCCACAGCTTTACATCAGGCCTCCCGAGCGCATATGCATTGCACAGTACAATGCTTAAATGCACGAGCGTTCGATTGGAGTACAACCATGCTAGAGTGCATGAAAATATAGCTCACAGAGTGTCGTGGGTGGAACACCAAGAAATTTGGATTTGGGACTGTTCTTTGCTCTTTCTTCTTTGAGAGGGTACCCAATCTTAGTCCCCGAGAGATAATACGGGGGCATGTAGCCTCCTTCCCAACAATGTGCAAGTGGGCAGCATTGTTGCCACGACAGGGAGGAGGGAGGACCATCAAGGCCTTCGATGATACATTTTTTGACTGGTGGTCTTGACAGATTTCAGCTATAGAGGACTACCCCTATGTCGAGATCAACTTCTCTAGAGATTCTGACATGCCCGTACCTCTCGGAGCGGAGCGAGGAGAATTAGGTACATTTTCTTTTAAAAAAATTTAATTTTTTATTTCTTATATATATATATCATTTTTTATGTGTACCAAAGCACCTGACAACTATGTATCTGTTATGTACAGATGTGGGACCAGTGCGTCCAGCTGATTTTGCTTTCATGACTAGAGGCAGCAGCAACAGCGGATGCTGGACCAGCAGCAGTAGCGGAGGTACCTCCAACCGAAGAGGCTGAGAGAGTTTTTAGATGAGTGGAGCGGAACCTGACCATGCTCACCCGTACTGTGCATAGGGTTGAGATCGAGGATCTCTCGCCATCTATGCAGCCTCATGTTATTGGGGTGCCACGGACCTAGGTCCATCTATTTCGACATTTGGAAAACATTATAGTTCATTATGGAAGGGCCAATAGGCCTCGTTCTTAGCTTAGGGTGGATCGTTTACATGTCGAGGACACTCTTTGTATATTTTTTAGGGCATAAGCCCCATGTTATATACTAGGCTCATTATTTTTTGAGGCGCTTGCGCCCACCTATGTACTTTGATACTTTCGATATATATATACATACATATTTTTGTCTTATGGATTACATTTATTTACAACTGTATTTACATGTGTATGTTTGTTCTTTTTCTTACGTGTGTGCAAAATGTCAATCTAATACTTGATTATCTAGAGTATCTATCATTTGATTCAATATTCTAGGAACATGGATATATGTAATATCATCAAAACAATGTTCTAAGAGACGTACCCTAAGGAATTGTTGATGTAGAGCAGGATCGTAAACGTGGTAAACCCCATTTAATTGGGACACAACCAATTGTGCATCTAAGTAGACCCGGAGGTAAGAGATACCATGCGACAAGGCATCATGAAGCAACTCGATTACTGCACTATATTCGGTGACATTGTTTGTGGTGTCACCTAAACATATACCTTCAGAAGATAACAACTAGCCTTAGGGTGTGAAGATTACCCAAGCTGTGGAAGCAAGCCTCCGAGTGTGTCAGCTAGCACCATCCTCAAATCCAATGAACACGTCTGATTCACTTGACATCTGCCAAAGTGAAAAAGTCGACATCAAAAATGACACGTCCATAAAACAAAAGACAAAAACTAAAATGTATAAGAACTATAGGTATATACAAGAAGTCACCCAAGGCGACCCACCTACGAGTAATACTTCTTGAGGTAGAGCCCATTTTTAGGCTTTGCTAAATCTTTCCCTTCAAAGTCAACCAGACGATAAGCGTCCTTCTTTAATACTTCCTTCACGATGAACAGTCCGAACCACATGGGTTTGAATTTCCCTGCCCTCAGGGGATCCTTATCTTGGTCATAGACCAAAACAAGGTCACCTTAGGAGAAAATCTGAGGATGAATAGACCGATCATACTGACACTTGAATCTCTGCTTGTGAGCCTCGTTATCCAAGGCTACATAACATCGTTTCTCATCAATTTGCTCGAGATATAATAAGTGTTCCTCAAGCGGTGAAGTGTTTGGAAATAACTGTACTGCCAACTTAAGAGATGGGATCTGGCATTCTATAGGCAAGACTACTTCCAACCTGTAAAGAAGTTGACAAGGTGAGAAACCAGTTGTAGTCTTTACAGATATTCGGTAGGCCCACAATGTCGAGTATAACATCAAATTCCAATTTGATTTGGCTGAATTGATCATTCATTGTCGAATGGTATAGAGTGAATTATTCATAGCTTCCACCTAACCATTCACTTGTGGGTAATAAGGTGATGAGTGTTCTTGTCTCAACCTTAGCTTTGACATTAATTTAGAGATCATTTTGCTCTGAAAGTGACTACCATGGTCAGTGACAATCTCCTTCGGGACACCGAACCTTGCTATTATCTGATTAAATAAGAAGAGAGTTGTTGTCTCTCCATCATCCTTGAACATTGGCATAGCTTCGACCCACTTGGTGAAGTAGTCTACTACTATGATGATATAACGGTGCCCCTTGGCTGAGGGGGGGTGGCATGTAGTATAATTAATCCCCCACTTGGTGAAGGGGGCAACTGTGATGATGGGAAACATGGGAGCAAGATGTGCCCTCATCTTCTGTGAGAAGATCTGACACAGGTGGCACTTATTGACCGATTCAATGCAATCTTTGATTAACGTCGGCCAATAATAACCAGCTCATAGAATATTTTGGGTTGTTTCCAACCCAGAAAAATGACCACCACATGCTCCAGTGTGGCAGTCGTTAAGAACGAGTTCCGCTTCTTCATGGGTAAGACATCGACGAAGGATTCAATCTATACCTCAATGATACAAAGTGTCTTCGAGAATAAGATAGTTTTTTGCCTGATGACGTATATGTCGACGCTCATCACGAGAAGCAGAGGTGGGGCACTTCAAATTCTGGATATAGACTAGTATATCTCCATACCAGGGATCCAAAGATGCGATCAAAAACATATCTCCTTTAATAGGTGACTCTTCGGGTATAACATCACCTGACTCGACCAGAAGTTCCTAGATGAGTTCCGCAAAGGCCAGCGAATTTTTGGATTTCACCAAAACAAAATCCAAGTCAAATTCCTAGAGGATAACTATCCATCTATTGATCTTTCCGCTGATTACGCATTGTGTCAACACATATTGGAATGGATTCACAATGGTAATGATGGTGGTCTTGCGAAACAGGATACAATGACGGAACCGTTGGACAGCATGAAGTGTTGCCAACGCAAGTTTCTCAACATGGGAGTAGTTGAGTTCTGGTCTAACCAAGCCTCAGTTTAGGTAGTAAATCACGTGCTCTTTAAGCAAATCGTCCTCTTGAACCAAGACCATGCCGATGGTCGACTCTGCAAAGGCCATGTACAATAAGAAATCTTTATTATAATTGGGTGGCCGAAGAAAAGGGCTGACGTGAGGGCACATTTCAACGCTTCGAAAGAGCATTGACCAGCTTCGTCCCAATGGAAAGGAATGTCCTTATTTAGTAAACGCATGAACCCTTTTGTGATCTCACAATAGTTTGCAATGAAACGTCATAAAAAGTTTGTTTTTTCCTGTAAACTCTAAAGCTGAGGGACTGTGCACGGGGGAGGTAGTTGAACTATCGCCTTGACCTTTAAAGGATCGACCATGATCCTGTTGTCGAAACTATGAAACCTAGAAGACGACCCGACGTCACGCAAAAACTGCATTTGTTTGGATTCAAGCGAATCAGATAGTGGCGACATCTCTCAAAGATAAGTCAGAGGTGTGCAGAATGATCATCCCTCTTACGAGATCATGACGCTAAATCATTGAGATAAGCCTTGACTAGGTGTTTGAGATCGTGGAAAGAAAAAAACATGGCCCGCTGAAAAGTGGCTCCAGCATTCTTCAGGCCAAAACGCATCTTCCGATAAGCAAATGTACCCCATGGACAGATAAAATTTGTTTTATGTTGGTCCTCAAGTTTGATCTGTATCTGATTATATCCCAAGAAACCATCCATGAAAGAAAAGACCTCGCAACCTGCACATTCATCGACAATTTGGTCAATAAATGGGGTGGGGAAATTATCCTTTGGACAGGCCTTGTTCAAATCATGGAAGTCCATACATATGCAAATTGTACCCTGCTTTTTGTTGACTGGAATGGGATTCGACATCCATTGAGTCAATTGGAAGGGGTAGATGAAACCAGCTTTGAGTAGCTTCTCTACTTAAGCCTTAATAGTTGCTACTTTCCAAGGATTAACCGGACGAAGCTTCTACCGGACCGGCTTGGCATCAAGTTAAGTCATGATTTCATGTTCAACGATTATTGGATCAATGCCTGGCATTTCCTCGTAAGACCAGGAAAAAATGTCATGGAATTCTTTAAATAAATATGTATAGATTTGAATCTCCTTAGGGGAACAGTTTGCTCCGACAAAGACATTCTCCATGATGCCAGGGGTTCTAGAGATATCGATAGGTATCGTTTTAGCGATGGTTTCCATATTACCCTCGGCATAAACTACGTGCGTAGCCAGAGGATTGATAGGACAAGACCTATCTCTAGTCATAGTCAACACTCTCCTGCCTCCATTCTTCCTAACTCTGGGAGGAAATATGATCTGTGATGGAGATCATCCCAGGGTTTGTCTGGACCATTCAATGCCTCTAAAATCACCTCATCATAGGGCAAGAACAAGTCTAAGGAATTGGTAGTGGCAAGGGAGCCTTGAGCCTAGGCAGGCTCTCGAACTGGATCTAACTCCAGTGCAGGAGTCAGATCGGGGTCGGTTGAAGCATGATGGACTACAGAGTACGCAACTTTTGTCATGGACAAGGGCATGGACATGCCATGGTGCCCTGCCCCTTCCATCATGGCTGATGGGGAAGGAAGAATCCATGGATCATTAAAGTAAGTCATGTGGAACGATGACACTGAAAATATTTCAGCCTTAGGCTAGCTGGGGACAGCTGATATCATTTTGACATCGTCGGAAGGAGGCAGGTAATCGAAAGTACCCATAAATGGTGGGCACAAACCAACCACCACGTTGACGATGTCAGGCTGTGGGTTATCAATCATCGGGACCGTGGATTCCCCCAATGAAGGGTCAGGTCTGGAGAAGGACAATTGATCAATGGTCACGATTCGACCCTCATGTGGAAACAACAAGCACCGAAAAATTGTAGCAACCACTGCATGCATGGCATATGTCCAACTCCTTCCTAACAGGAGGTTGTAGTTGAGAGGTGCATCGACCACTTCAACTTCGACGAACACGGTCTTCCCTCCTAACTGCATGGGTAAAGAAGGAATGATTCCATGTGGTCTAAAATAATGATCGTCGAAAGTCATAAGAAGAGTAGGTGAGGGAGACAGAACGGGTTGGCCAATGGCCTTCCAACACGCCAATGAAATCACACATGTCGAGGCACCCTCATCAACCATCGTACGGAAAAAATTTTGGGTAGACGATTTTGTGGGGTGAGCCACTACTATCTAAAATGCGACATGGTATGGGAGATGAGGCTTCAAGTCAGTTGTATCAAGCATGATAGTTCTTGGATTACATGTCTCAGCAGATCCTAAGGTGGCTAGCAGATCCTTTCTCTATGAAGGGAAGCTCTAGAGGACCTCCAAAGCAGACATCACACAAGGGGTTTGTGACAAATCCTACACCACAGAGTAGTTATGGGCGGCCCTCACGTTTGGATTATGTGAAGCTTTCTTGAACGCCCCTTTTGGGATGCATGTCATTGTTTCACCCATTTTTCTCTTGATCGGGAGAGGAACAGACGGGTTTTTGGCTTCTTTGCCCTTTTCGGCAGTACTTGGCATTCTGTAATCATGTGCCCTAGTAGCTATGTGAGCTTCACCTTTCAACATATAGACGTTTGAAGTCAAGGGATTGCTAGATGACAAAGGGGGTCCCTGACTACCTCCATCCGTGTTCATAGAGGCCTGAGTTAAATTTTTCCCATGAGTAAATGGGTTTGTTAACACTGTAGATTATTGTTGCACCAATAAATTTTGGACCTCTATGAGTCGAGGGAAAAGGTGAGTCGGGTGGTCTTCCGCGCAGAGGTTGCATGGATACTTCGACTTATTTCTATCTGTGTTTCCCCCTCCATCATTATTGGTGGGTTTCTTATCCCCTTTACGCTTTTTTCACTGTTTTTTCTTCCCTTCGACCTGTTGGTTGTCCTTTGGGTTCATCGATTACATGCTATGTACATACAATGTCTGAGCAGGGGGAGCAGTTGAACTAGGAGTTAGTTTGGCCACTGTCTGTTGTATCAAAAATTGTTGCAATTGGTTTGACAGTGGATCAGTGGGCTTTGCTTTTGTTGAACCAGCAATGTTGTTAGCATGTGGTCCAGATTTGTGTCTGGTCTTATCAAGAATAGACCGTGTCACATCTGGAAAAACTTCGTAAAGCAAACTAGACTAAGAGTAAATCATCTCTAGTTATTGAGCTCTCATTATCACTTCTTCCTCAAAAAATACCCCCGACGTTGCTACATCCTTGGATAGCTGGGGTACCAAAGACTTAAGGGGCCATTCCAGTAGGAATGTTGGTGGAACTGGTACTTTAAGCAAACTCTTCCAGTGTCGCCATTCTCACATGTGATTAGAGATATGGTCAGCCTTTGTTTGTTCAAAGTTGGCTAGGAGTTTTGTGCCAGGATTGTATCTCACCAGTAATTGAAAATGGTTTAAGAAAACCATTGTCAATTCGCCAAAAGTAGAGTATCTTGAGTGGTCGAGCTCAATGTACCATTTCGCAACACTACCAATAAGAGTGCGTTGAAACAGACGCAACTGGATGGAGTCGTCCCTCAAAGAATTGGATGAGAACCATAGGTGAAATGTGGTCACATGATCACCTGGATCTTCATTAGCCTTTCCTTTGAACTTTGGAATGTCTGAGGGTAACTTGGTCGGCATCACAGGCCAACGTGGATCGTGATAGATTGGGTCATTAAATAATCTTGACAAGTCTGGAAAATGCAAAGTTTCCAGAAATGGTAGCTTAGGTTGTTGAGTATGTATAGGAGGATGGGAGCCTAGGATTTGGCTGGCACCATGTTTCCAAGAAAAGTTAGGTTGATGGCCTGGGTTCTGGTAAAATCCATAGGCTAGGCCAGCATTCGGATGTTGTGCTTGTTGATATGTCATCGGCTGACTCCCATAGTAGGATGTTGAGAGCTGAGAAGGCATTACTCTCAATGTAGTGTTCCAAAGGTTCTGGAAAGGGTTGTCATCTGCCGATCCAATGGGCATAGGTCTTGAGCCTTTCCTGGGGTTCCATTGTCCATGGAAGCGGTTTCCCTCGATCGGCATCCCTGACGAGGAAACTCATCCCTGCCATGGATTCCAAGGTCCTTGAAAAGTGGGTGCTCCCTGTGCAGGAATAGTACCCTGCGTAGGATTTTGTGATCCAAAACCAGGGTTTCCCCTGGTCGAGATGGCAACTGACAAGAATTCATTGTTACCAAATGCGTCGAACAAAGAGAATGGCAAAGAACCCACTAATGTGGTACTAGAATAAGGTCTTTGACTACCTTCCCCGGAGAGGTTATAGTTCATGGTCGGCCAGACTGGTTGCTGAGAAGCACCTCCAAGTGAGGGGGATGACGGAGGTATATGACCCCCACCGTAAGGGAAAGCGTTAAAATAGGTTGAGGTGCCCCCCATGGACTCTTGCAGAGGAGTGTTTGAGCTCCCTGTCCCCAGACCCAAATTCTGTAAGGTGGAGTAGGAAAGGACCTAGTTCGTGTCAAAGTTGGACATCCTATATGAAAATGAAGGGTTTGTCGCACTCTACGTAAACGGTGCAATGATCACTGCCATGTATGGAATCGAACCACTACCCGAGGTAGAGGTGATCGAGACCATAGTGGCCCAAACCTACGAAGGTGAGTTAGGAGGTGGAATTCCCCCAGTTGTGGCAGTCGTAGAGAGACTATGAGGACTCCCTGTCGAAGTAGAAGCATTTTCTTCCATCAATGCTTGTAGGATTATCTGACACTCGTGATGTGTTACCCTTGGAGGGGAAATCTGTATTAGAAGTGGCACTGACAAGTCAGTGATCGGAGAGTTATACAGATCGGGAGCTTCCACTCCAAGGTCAGAAATAGTTGGTCCCTCCGGAAACGAATGTTCTCCTATCGGAGATGGATCGGGTACAACTTACTGTGGCCCGGTCGCCTCAATTGACCCTTCCTGGTCAAGTCTTCACCTTTGCAGTGGCGGTGGTGGCTCCAAGCTAACTGGTGGTAAGACCAAAAGCCTTTATGACCAGCAGAGCTCTTGATCTTCCACTGTGTGAGAAGAACAACAACACACTAAATATTTCTAGCGTTGAAGACCAAAACATGCACAAGAAAAAGTTCCTATGAGATGCAGTAAGCAAACCACTATTACTAGTTGGAAGAACGGCCAACACTAGAGCAACTTACCGGTGCAAGTGCAACTCGAACACAGAAGCACCCTCCGGGTATACTCTATAAAGTGTGGCCCAATGTCTGCCCTAGGTACCGCGGTATACCCCTGCAGTCACTTGTGTAAGTCCCTAAAATCAAAGGCAACTAAGTTGCAAGCTCGTGAACAACTACCAGACGGGTACAGTCGATAGTCAGGTGGATCACAATGAGCAGTGTATCAAGCCCAAAACCTACTGAGGGTATCAAAAGAAATTGTTCTAGAAGATGACTAAGGACCTCGAACGGATTCAAGACCCATGAAGCTATGTGGAAAATGCGGTCAACGTAATCCCAAGATAAGTCCTGTATATGCGTTCCTCCGCTACGATTGGTCTGGTTTTGGAGGGGTTATCTCCGCTACCTATCCGCATGTGACCTATTTTTTATCCCCTGTGTTAGAGGGGGGTCCCAAATAGTTTCCACATTACTTGACTTCTTCACTCCCTAACATAGACTCCTATGTTTATTTTGTAGCCTTGAAGAGTTTCGTCTCCAACCTAAATCAAGGCTCTAGCCTAATCTAGTTAATGGACCCCACAAACACAAAGTCTAATAAATTTTAATTAAGAATTGATTTTAAGTGGTTTGTCTTAATTCAAAGGAATAGAAATGAAACTGATGGTCTTTGTAAAGAGACGAAAGAGAAGAACAAATGTTGGAAACAAAATTACTTCTTTTTCAACAAACAAAGATTTGCAAATTGAACACTCTTTAACCAACTTTTCTAACTAACTTTTCTCTCTAATATATTTTAAAAGAAAAACTCAAAACTGAATTTCACTCAAATGCGAGCTACTTAAAGTCCTAAGTATTCAGTAAAGAACTTAAGAAAGCACTCTTCTTCCCAAAAAACAACTAACCTAACTAGTTAACCAAACAAGAAACTGAAAACTTCTTCTTATTTTTTATGCTCCAAAATAAAAAACTTGAAAATGAATTCTTTTATTTTCTTCTAAAGCAAGTAAAAGGGAAAAAGTGAAGACAAGATGGGACCAAAAACCAACTTTTGGTCTACTGCGGCTCACAAATATTTACTGACAATACTAAACAATTTAATCAGAAAAACTCACAAAACTTGTCTCAAACCCTAATCAAGAAAACAAGAAATCTTGATAAAGAAAAAGATAAGTGTTGTCAGACCTAGGACAAAGACTACAAGAAACAGAGACCGAGGCTAAATCAAGAAAACCCCTGAGAAATATGGCTTCATTCAGGGAATAGGATGACTGCCTCTTCTTTAAAAAGATTTTTTGGACACAGGCACGCAACTGATACTTTAGTAACCTACGTATGTACCTGTCCAAAGATAGGGCACATATGTACGCAGGTTGTCCAAAGATAGGGTGTGTATGTATGCACTGCAAGCTGCGTATACCTCTGTGACTTCTCTAAAAAGAAAAAATAACAGTCAAGCAAACCAGGCAGGGAGTACTGGTATGGAAGACCAGAATCCCTTAAAGACACAAAAACTTACAGAAACTCAAGAATCAGTAAATAAACCAATTAAAGACACCCAAAAACAAAAATCCCTTAAAAACCATAGAGGTTCCCCAGTACGGTCGCCAATTCTTCTATAGTGGGAAAACCCCCCTACGGACTACACTAGGGTTCTAAAGTGCAAGTAGAGCTAATCGTCTAAAGTCTCCTACTTTTAACAACTATCCTGACAATACCCCACATTCATATATAAAGTATAAGTTATAAGGATCTGGTAGTCTTACCTTAAACTCTGCGTCCGGTGTCGATCCCAATGCGTTCGGTCACTTCTCGACTGCAAATATCCTCCCAAGGTTGACCTGCATTCACCAAAAGACAAACAAGAAACTACAAACATGCATTCTATATATGAACTAATGGGTTAGATGTCATAACAAAATGTAAATCGAACATAAATATTAAACACATCATATGGCGGGACAGCAAAAGTATTTCTTTATATTAATCTCATAAAGTCACTTACAAAACAAGATCAGGGACTACTCCTTCAACCTGGTCCTAGGATCCTCTTCACCAAGCTCCAACTGCTTCCATGTATCCTTCTTCTCTCACACTTCTCTCCAGAGAATGGGCATAGGCTTATGGATAAGGAAAAAGGGCAAGAATAGGGAATTCTGGCTCAAAACTCACAATGTGGCTGCAAATTCTTGGGGCAAGGGGGGATTAGGAAATGGGTAGATTTTCACTGCTTTCATGCTTCTTCTTGGAATGGGACCCCGACACCTTCTTTTTTATGCCAAAAAGATAGTTATCCGGTTGGGTGACAGGCTATGGGCGGTCAATTGGTTAGGAAACTACCCAAAATCTTGTATTCCCTTGCAACTTCTTTTTTTTGCAACTTTTGTGGGTATACATTGGCTGTAATGGTGCAGCTAGCATACGTACGCGGATAGTAGTGATGCATCTAGTGTACATACACAGGCAATAGTGGTGCAGGGCGCGTACATATTCAAAATTTTGGTTTTTAATAAGAGTTATTCAGTATTGGCTTGGCAAATATAGTAAGTAAGATGGTCTACTGCTAGGTATGCATGTCTGGTGAAAATTAGGGTTATAACAAGGTCTGGTTGAAGAAGAAAAGAAATCTTGACTTGCCATAATTTTTGTGTGATCTTCCTTCTAGTTGTTAGGTTGTTACTCAAGGAATTTGGCTCTGATACCAATTGTTGAAACTCAGAGCAATACTAAGAGAGGGGGGTGAATCAGTATTGTAACAATTTTCACTAATTTATTTCCTTTCAATGATTAAAATTATTTAGAAGTGTTTACTTAATCACCAATACATGCAGAAATCAAAACAACACATAAAACATAATACACCATGATTTTTACTTGTAAACCCAATGTGGGAGAAAACCACAGAACATATTTCTTTATGTTCTTCTGCAAGCACCAAGTTACAAGTTATAAATTTTCATCTTAGCAGGAACCCACCCATCATAGATAATGAGGACACCAATCCTCTCAGGAACCAACATGTCGCAGATAATGAGGACACGAATCCCCTCAGGCACCAACTTGTCACAGATAGTGAGGACACCAATCCTTAGTGAGCTTCAACTCACCCTAGCACCACCCTACCACCCTAAATTCAGTTTTTTTTTTAAATTCTTACAGAATTGGACCTTTTCAAGACTTTTCTCTACAATTAAGAACAACTTATAAATCTCCAGTTCGGTTCTTTTGAACAGTTATAGGACCTTTTTCCCTCTCATCATCAATGCATCCTTATTTATAATGTTTTTTCCTGAGTTCCCCTTCTTGTATGTGGATGCGTAACAGTTACATTGTGGACATATTTTGACTATATCAAAGTCCTTTCAGATACACTTCTGTCTAAATAAAGTATGTATATGCATGACAGTTACATTGTGGAAAAATCTTGACCAGATCAAAGTCCTATCAGTTACACTTCTTTCTAAATAAAGTATGTGGATGCATGACAGTTACATTGCGGACAAATATTGACCAGATCAATGTCTAGGTAGTTATATGTGGACACACTTTTGTCTAAATTAATAATCTTTATTTTTTCAATCATGGCTGGACATTCTTTGACTAAATCAAATAGACAAAATCTTCCAATGAAAAAGCTCCAGCTTATCTCCTCAAAATTGATGCAGCAATTTATATTCTGGATTGATCAATGCACAGATAAAATAGGAGCGCAAGACTCAAGTCACAAGTCTTCATCTTGTCACATTTTCCCTCCAGAACACTCACCCAATTTCCCAT
The DNA here is from genome assembly GCA_010110895.2 of Picea sitchensis. Taxonomy (NCBI): domain Eukaryota; kingdom Viridiplantae; phylum Streptophyta; class Pinopsida; order Pinales; family Pinaceae; genus Picea; species Picea sitchensis. The sequence continues at coordinate 54,277 of SNQJ01S0070667.1, forward strand.
CAAACTGTTAGTGTCCCCTGGTGACTTGCTCTCTTGTCTACCAACCTTCTACTCATTTTTTGCATTCCACTCCATCGCTTGTCATATGGACTTCATCTCGTCACACTCCACTGCACCATTCATTGCAATGGCTTAAGGTGCCCTGCATATTTTCATCTACACAAATTCTACATATTATGTCACAATCCACTCCATCGCACAACTTCCACACATTTTGCCACGGTCCTGTCCATCGCACTGGCTTCGTCTCGATCCAAGGGTCATTGTTTATCGACGCCTGCAAGGGTTATTCAACTTTGTTTTCTTCAATTTCACTTCATACATTCATGTGGTCGTCTCTGGGCCTTATAGTCTTCCTCTTCATTTCTATTTACCTTTCATGCAATTCCACTGCATGTGCGCCATATTGTTTGTGTCCCATGTACATTGTATCTTTGACATCAATGACAACATATGCACGACATTATCTCCCACCATCGGGCTTCTTGGCCAGTAAATGATTCGACTAGACTTTGCACTCTTCCATGTTCCCCGATTGACTTAGAAACTTCATCAACATGCTCTAATGCTCTGATACTGTGTGAGTGTGTCAAAATTAGTGTTGGTGTCTTCTTGAGCTTTCTTTAAGCCAAAATAGGTATTGGTTGTACTGAAAAGCATTATTTGGATTGTCATATCTGTATTGCTTCGATCGACCAACACTCTTTTGCTTGTGATTCGTTGTTTTCCATTTGCCAATTGTATAGTTTCGTATCCGAGTTTTGGCCTATTGAAAATGGAGACTCGAGTAATATTTCTCCTTCACTGTTGGGTTCTATGTTATCCTTTTACTCATTCATGACTTGATATAGTCGATGAGATTCATGTGTTTCATCCCATGTCTCGACCCAAGGTTTTCCTTCCTTTGAATCCACGGGGATTATTATTTTTCTACCGCTTCCTTTTAATTTGATTCTATCTCTTTCAAGAGAGATTATGGCCTTCATGTTCCAACCCCAAGGTCGTCCGACTAATGCAGGGTAGGCGGGGATGCCTTCAACCAGGTTGATTACTTCAAAGTCGACTCTCATCAAGAGTCCTATTATAGATGTTATTACACTTTTCAGTGTACCAATTGGCTCAATAATCCTCTGATCTGCCTCAAGAAATTTATTGTAGGCTACAGAGGTGGATTCCCAACTCAAACCCATGTGTCTCTAGGAAGAATATTTACTTGGTACCCGAAGTCAACTACGACTCGTTTGATCAAATTTTTGTATATTTCAAGGTTGACTTGAGGGTTGAAGTCATTTGTTTGTGCTTCTTGTGATTACTGGTGGATACTTTTGATTGGCCTTTGTTCCTTCTTATATTCCCTCAAGATACTTAATAGATCAATAAATCTACCAACTCATTCTTTCTCTTTCAATAGTTGGAGGAATTAGTCTAGCGTAGTTTCTGAGATGTTCTGATGTCTTCCCTTGTTAGTTTTGTCCTGGTCGATGCTTCTAAAGAATTTCATTGCTTCCCTCGTTAGCTTGTCTTCGTGTTATGGGTCAAGATATGTAGTTCAAACACTCTTTTGTCGATTTGGTGGTTTTGGAAAATGTCCTCGCCAACTCCCAAGCATGTTACTACATGGAGGTACTTCGAATTCAAAATGTCATGTTTTGGCACTGTATGTAAGAGATTTACATTTTTTTGTTCCTCACTTTTTTGAGTACTATTGGATAGTCTTCCAGTGAGTGGTCTCCCACTCCACAAATATAACAAAACTTGAGATCATTTTTTTCTTTGATTGGATAATTTGGACTGATGTGGTCGTCCTTCCAGCAATTAAAGTAGTAATATCTTCCTCAACCTTGTCCTCTGTTTAAGTTGCCTCGTCCTCCTCATCCACAGCCTTGGTAGCCTCCTTGAACTTGACCTCTGTATCCATTACTTCCTTTCTCGACATTCTAGTTGATTGTCTGTGTGTGATATATTGAGTGAATGTTTGTTCAGTTTTTTCCATTCAGTCGACATTCTTGAATTGAATGATTATTCTCCTCACATATGTGATACCACTTTGGGCACACATTTATTAGGTTGTGTGGGTAGTCCCTCATGGCGTGATTTGTCACCCCTTCACATATATCGCAAAATGTTTCTATCTGAATTCGTAGGATTGTAGGGTCTAGTGCATCGCTGAACTTGCAATAGTCTTTTGTGTTGCCTTCATTGGAACAGATTTTGCACCATAATTTGTTGTGGGAGATTGACATGTTCTTAATTGATTGTTGTAATTATGCAAGTTTTTCTTCTAGTCATTTTTCATCGAATGATGAAGTCGAAATGCCTTCATCATCCATTTATATTCGTTGTGCTTTTTTCAAGATTTCTTCACCTGTCGAGAGATCCTACATACGTAGTGGTACTTGAATTTTTCGTAATAGGCCTACTACATACCATTGTACCAACACTTTCTCGTCGATTGCATAAGGAATTTGGCTCAAAATATCTTTGAACCTTTTATCATACTCCCAGATAATTTCGCTTGGGTTATGTTTGATTTATTTTAGTTTTTGAGTCGCCAGGTTACTGATGTCTTGCGTCTTAAAGAATTTGAGGAATTTTATTTATTTATTTATGACTTCGAGCGTTGTTGGTTATCTATGTAGCCCATAAACCAGTTAAGGTCTCGAGCTCAAAGTGAAACACCAAATTGTGCCATTTGTTTATCTTCATCTATTATGTCGACTTCATCCCAAAAAATTTCACAAACAAACCAATGTCATTTGGGATCCTCATCCCCTTCGTAGATTGGAATTTGGTTGAGCCCCATTGTCACTTTCTTAGATTTTGTTTTCTCTGGGACTATTGGGAGGATTTTTGTCAGATTCGACTCGAAAGTTGTAACATACCCACTACCATAAATCAAAAATTTTGGTTGATTTCTCAATAATGAGAGTCCCCGGAGCGTGTAGCAGCAAAATGCCAATCCCCGAGTCGCAGGTCTTCTATTTACCTACCCGACTCTATGTACATAACCGTGGTCTTATGTCCCTTTTCGTCGGGATTTCTGTTTTCAACCATCCCGACTCGCTTAAATGTCAGTTAGCCTCCTAGGCTAAGCTCTTGGTTGCACGGCCTTCTCTATATGACCATGGTCATAACTCCCATCGGGGCTACGGGGTTTCTAATGTCAAAATTCATTCACCCCCAAGACTCACGATCCTTCGAATTCCGACGCGCTCCTTACGCATTAGCTTCCCAGGCCAAGCCTGTGGTCCACTGCCTCTGTGACCGTGGCCTTACCTCCTTTCGAGGCTACTCCTATCGGATTTTCGGCGTTTCCAATGTCATAATTCACGAGTCCTCAGAACTCGCGATTCTCCGATTCCTGATGCGCCTCTGCTTCAACTAGCCCTCCTGGCTCATCCCTGGTCCATGTGACCATTACCCCGTTTCCACAACCTTACCCCGTCGGGGTTTCGTGTTTCTCAATTTCATAAGGGGTAAACACCACATCCATGGGATTCCCGATATGCCCCTAGCGTATTGGCTTTCCAGGCTCAGCCCTGGTTAATGTGACCACAACCTTCACAAGACCACAACCTTTAATCCCGTCGGGGTTTCGCGCCCTTCAGTGTCACGATGCGCAAGACCTCTGGACTCTCGATCCTCTGACTCTCGGCGCACCTTTACACTGGCTAGCCCTCTTGGCTATACTATGGTCCATATGACCACTTACCATATGACTGTAGCCGTATAACTTCCCATCGGGATTTTAGGGTTTTCACTGTCGAATGCAGCTAACCTCGTGGATCCCCGACTCCCGATATGTCGATACAGAAATGCACACGACACCTGTCCTCCACTGTGACCCACACTCCTGTGATAAATTGGGAAATCGCGTATCGAGATATCGCGATTCCCGTTGCACTAGTTCACGGAACTCTCCAAGTCCCAAACCCCGATATGGTAACACCTATCCTCCACTATCTCCCGTGGTGGCCCACACGGCTCTCACGTCGGGATATCGCGGATCGCTATTCCAATGTGTGGGAATTTCTTACTTCCAGAAACTCCGATGCCCCGAAATCCGACTCTTCAGGATCTGGTGACACGTGTTCCACCCAATGGACGGTTCTGATCTTGTTGGTAAATCGCGGATCGTGATTCCGTATGACAAGATTTCTTTGTGCTCGGAAACTCCGATTCTCTAATCCCTGACTTCCGGGATCTCATGACACGTATCCCTCCAAATGGACGGTCCCAATCCTGTTGGGACTTCAGAACTTTCATTGTCCTGGTTCCTTCGACTTCAGAAATGCCGACTTCCCGACTCTCCGACTCTCGTCAGATTTTTGACACCTGTCCCTCTGAACGGACAACTCGAATTTTGTCGGGGTTTTCACCTGGGACTTCCCCGATGCACCGAACGTCAATGGCGCTTGATCCCTGCCACGTGTCCTCTGCCAACGGTCGGTCCAGATCCTTATCGGGATCTCAAGACTTGTGATGTCTCAGTTCTTACGACCTCTAGGATTCTGATATCCCGATGGCTAAACCTCGAGCCACTTCTGTTCAATATGACGGTTGTCGGGTAATTTTCCCAGATCTGACAGCCCAGATCTGTTCTTCTACGCACACTCCAGAGACTTAATCTCCAGGAATCTTCTCCCGATCCAACGGCTGACGGGTGTCTGCTCAATATCTGATGACTCATACTTTCTCCACCTCGTGCACTCTTCCACTACTTCGTGGATGTGGAAAGATCAACGGTCCAAATGTTCTCATGGACCTTGGGGAAACTACGATCCCAATTTCCTCGCTATTCACGAAGATGGGTGGAAAAGAAACAAGAGGCGTAACGCTCTTACTACTTCCGTCAATCTGATGGTTGTGAATGACCATGGGTCTTCTGATAGGATATCATCCTTCGATTGGTTACTCATCCCTACGCTACTACCTCGGAACCTTAAGAGGGTCATTCCTCCTCGTACATGGTTATTAAGACTTGCCCATTCAAGTCCCTTTTCTGGGTTCTTTGTGAACCTTTCTAAGGAGGGAAAATCTCGGTGACAAGATCTATTCCGGGGCATTCCTGGAAACAGACAAAGGGAAACAAACTCCCAAGGATGGGCTGGAGATCTGACTTGGTTCAACCCATGCACAATTGAATCCATTTATTAACATAAGCCACGTGGGGCCTTTCTATTATAAGCATATATATAAATATGTATCAT
>SNQJ01S0070668.1:0-10605 GCA_010110895.2 Picea sitchensis
AATTTATGACACACGATCCTCACCAAACAAAATCCAATTATTTCGACACTCCAGAATCATAACTTGATATGTTGAAATGCGTACTCGTACGTGCAGAGTCATAATCAATCACCTCCCCAACACGCTGCATTAAATTTCTGATAGTACCACCACAATCTGTCATCATTTTCAAACATACCAACACTATTTCATCTGTCATCCCCAAAAGTGATATGACATTATTTCAGTTGCCAATGGTTTGGAACCCTATCATTTTACCCTAGCAGCTAACTGCATTCGTCGTGTTGACTTTGCCTCCACAACAATGGGTGGACAATCTGTGTGGCATGAACTTGAAGATACAACGAGAATTCAGAACAATCAGGAGGTATGGAAGGTCTTTGAGAACGCGGGCTAGAATTTTTACTTTGATAGGTTGAAAGGGTTGAATGAAGAAATTGTGGCAGAATTCGCATTCAAATTGAGAGAAGGAAGCTCTCGGGTCTGTGGAATTGAATTCCCTGTGACAGAGGAAGCCATCGCAGAAGTTAGTGGATTCCCTCAAAATAGACAACGATGGTTTTCAAGAAGGTCTGTCCTTCTGGAGTTTCTTAAAGCCTTTTTACAGGTGGAAGAAAGTATCGTGTAGAAGGGTCAAGGATACGACCGAAATTTGCTGCCGTATCCATGGAAAGAAGTAGTAGAGTTCATCATGAGATATATGACTTGCGAAGGGAGATACTCCACCATATTCAAATACCATCTCTGAATACTAACTCACCTGCGATTTCCCCAAGCAGAGGCTTTCTCACTGAATATGCCTTATTTCTTATTGAGAAGCCTTCACCTAATGGCACATTTGGCTCAAGAGTCACGACAGGTATTGGTGGTCATCAACCACCATGGGCTGGTTCAGCTGTTAGTAATGAATGCCATCAGACGAATCCTGATCCCGTGGGAACTATTTTGGGATTACACAAAGGAAGAAGTAGCAACCGCTGTGGCTGCTAGGGAAGATGAACCAGAAGCCACAGAGGAGGAAAATGCAGGAGAAGATGACTATGTTGACCAGGAGGAACTGAAAGAGATGGAGATGGAAATTGAAGCATTTGAAGAAGAGGCTGCTCCCCAAGAGAAAGCTGAAACCATAGAACCAATGGAAGATGTGGAATTTGACACAGAAAGGCCCACTAGTACCACAACTGAGGTTGTCCCACAAGAACTAGCCATGCCTGTGGAACTAGCAGAGCAATTTGATAACATGATAACCATAGAAGCGGGGTCACAACAGACAGGAGCGGGTGAATTGGTCAATATTGCGATCGAGGGTACTCCACAAGGACCTCCTATCACCATGGAGTCGATGGAGGAGGATAACCAGAATGAAGAAGAGGTTGTGACCACCCTGACCATAGAGCCCATGGAAGAAGTGCTGGGAGAACTAGGGCATGAGGTTGGTGCTGAACCACAAGAACTAGCGTCAGCCTCAGGACCAAATATTGAAGATCCCTGCCAGTTCTCCTTTTTCTCCTTTATTCCAAGAGGAGAAAGGTGAACTCAATCCCTTTGGCACACATAATAAGATCTCGTAATTCCTTCAATTTTATCACAAAAGCCACCACCGTGTGGGGTGGATGATACTCAAATAGACACACTAGTAGGAGAGTATCTCGCAAGAGCACCACCGGTCGTGGTGGATGCGCAACAAGAGAAAATAGCCATAGACGAAGAGGAGGGACCAAGCAAAGTGGTCCCGATGAATGAGCCAATGGAAGAACCAAGCGAGAAGGTCGTAAGACTCCCAGTCAAACAAAAACATCAGCTACAGTTTAAAGAGACAATGCGGCTTAAGATGGAGGTTAGGAAACTAAGGAAACAGGTACAAAAAATGCAGAAGTGGATGAAGAAGTATAGGCAACAAGCTAGAAAGTCCAAGGCCATAGGAGTAGAAATAGAGACTCAGATGGACCAGGTAGCCATAACCTCTTCTATTACTCAAACAGACCCGGTCGAGCGATTGTTTGAAGACTGTGAGCATGCCTTAATGGTCAAAGTGCAGACTTGGAAATAAATTGTGGCTCAGTATCAAAACGAGGTTAGAATAACTCAGGAACGAGCCTCCACAACTATTTTTGAACATGTGGAGCATATAGACATCATGAGATTAAGGCATGCGAAGCAACAACTCAAGATGGAGCAGTTGGAAAAGCAAGTGGCAGAGCTGAAAACTGATAAGGAGCAGATGTTTAATTTGTCACAAGAGGTGATGGCATGTCGCCTCCCTTCTTCTTGTTAATCTTTATTCTTACATGAACATTTTCTTTTATTCTGCATGGAGAGCATAAAAAATGAGATTAGTTATAAAATAGAAAATGGTGTACAATTCCTCTGAATAATGAGGCACCACGACGTGGAAACTCAACATTTGATGTGTGAATTTTACCTGCATGGATATCTACTACGCTTGGACAAAGAATTCAATCTAGTCCCATATGTGGTAGACATTCATTTAAGGGCCCTCACCTCTTACACTTTCAACCAGATTAGCGGGCAGAAGGCTTTTAATACATTTGAATCCAATCAGGTTACAAAGCCGTTTATAATAAGAGGAGAACCTGAAAGGTCAGTCACCATGTTCACTAAACACAACATCTTTTTGGGAATTGAGGCGAATAGAGATAGAATGTTGAGGACACAAAATTGGTGCCTTGATCTTTGTGTTAAGAAAATAGTTACATTTCATGAAGAGGATCTTGATTGCTGTCATAAAAGGTGGATGATGGCACCTACAAGTGTCCAGAACATGGAACCTTTTGGAGCACCAAATTTTTCATGAGTGCTCCCCAGAGTGCCCAGATATGTGGCATGTGTTCGAACATGCGGGGTTCGATGGATGGGATTTCGGTTTCAGTTAACCACTATTTGGTTGCCAGTAGAAAATTACACTCCAGCGTATATCATCTCGGAAGATTGGTGGGAAGAAGTCCACCTTTCAGATGGTTTTAAAGTTCCAGGGATAGAGATGGACGAAGAATGTGATCTCCCCCATCTTCAGGAAGACAACAGTCAGCGAAATCTAGACCTGCGGAGGCAACGAACTACATGAGGGCATGAAAAAGGCTAGTTGGGGGGAGATGTTGGGCACCAAATCGGGCTATCTTTCTGCTGCATTTCCATTACCTTTTTGACCTTTTTGCACATATTTACCTATGTTTACTATGTTAAACCTATAAGGTAAATACCCCTGCCTTTTCTATTGGAATATTTTATTAATGAAATAAGTTGTGGAGTTTTGCCTATTCACAACACTAAAATGAATGTTTGACCATAGCTTCTAGAGGACAGGACCAAGGCTTCATTCCGCAACAGATCCACTATTCACAGCAACAACCAAGCCATAAGGAGGCCGCACAGCTGGAGTTGCAGATCCCTGAACCATCTTGGGCATCTCGCTGATTTTGTTTATCTGGTACTGGTGCCATTCCAACTAATGTATATTTTTGGGGATACGGTTACCATGTTTTGGCGAAAGAGGTTGTTCTCCCTCTCCATGTATAAAAGACAATTTATTCTTATGATTGGGTATGTCCCCATTGAGATTGTAATAACCCTTTTCAGATTTATAAAACATTATCTATTTTGCTGTCTTCATCTTCGCTGTGACTAAAACAACCCTGATAAGAGAGATGGGCCCACTCTTCTGATCAGGTGTTGCGTCTTTCTGTGTGTGTTATTTATCAGTTTATGCTTGTTGTTACAGTGTTTTGATTCTTATGATTTCTTTTCAAAAGTTGTAATTAATCCAATTTTAAAACAATGTTTTGAATCTTAATCGTGAACCCTTGGCCAGAACAGATTGTGCCCTTGCCCCTGCATATACCTTGCACGTTGCCTTGAAAGGATACACATCTGGATTGATAAATTAATGTAGGAAAAAGGGTGAATAAATCGTTCATACCTGGACACCAACACACACCTTCCTCTCATGTATCTCAACTTGTTGAACAACCTCAGTTTCAACAGGTTCATGGAAGACTTCCACAAACTAAGCAACGCAACGTCTCTAACAATACAAGCAACTCACCAAGATGCAGATCCAGCAAATACTTTTCCTTCTCCCACGGGAACTCAATGAAATGTAGACCATTGCTTCCTAAGGAGGGAGGATTGATCTAGGTGTATATCGATGGTCACCCACCTTTTCCAACTTACTCAAAATAACTTTCTGGCAATTTTGGCAATTTACTGTTTTTAGCAGGTTTTAACTTCCGGGGCCATTTTGAGGGCCTAAATGAAGGTTTTTCATGATCTAGGTTCTCAATTATAGCCGAAGGCATGATTGAGCTCCCAAAATGAAACTCCTCGACGATACCTTTCCAACGAGCTATCATACGCCTAAAACGGAGATCATATGCAAAAGTTACGACCCCAAGAAGTTGATGTACTAACTTACCCAAATGGGGCCCACATGAATTTTGGCGCTTCATCTCCTAGGGTTAGGTTTTTGGATGTCGAAGACTTTTGACATTCCCTTTTATTGTAAAAATTCCTTCAAATCCTCAGTGTAATCATCTTCTTGCGAATGGGAGTAGTCGTCACATCTCTTCTCAGAGATAAGCTGCCACCATTCTAGCGAGTCTTTCACTCTGTATTTTTACAGTCTTTGTACATTTCTTTCATTAATAGAAATCGTGTATTACTGTATATCTGTGTTTATGGTTTCATATCTGATACATTTCCGTTATATTATTGAATAACTGTGATATCTATGTGCATTTCTTTATTATATCTCCGATCTCATTTCGTGCTGAAAATAATCTGGATCAAAACCACTCTCTCATGAGTCCATGATATAGAGATTGATTTATTTGACACTTTTTGCAACAAGGTTTTTTATCAACAACATGTCATGAAATTTTTGAATAAAAAGGTCAATTTGTGAAAAATATGGCTCGAGGGTGTGTGGATAGCATTCTCACATCAAACTTTCCAAAATTATGGGAAATTTGAGGTCTAAAATGGACCTCCTAAGGAAAATAATAAAATAAGAAATGTGTTTTCTCAAGGGAAAGAAATAAAACTGATTTTTGTTTTTTGTATTTTTTACTTATATCCTTATAGGTTTATTGAAATTTCAAGTATAAGCACTCATTGGATGCGAAAATAAATCATTAATCTAGCATGTACCTATGGGTCTATCAAACGTATGCATAGTGGGTACTCGTTGGATGTGGAATTTAATTCCACATCCAATGAGTTCCTACACTTTAATTTTGAGTAAACCTATAAGGAGATAAGTCGAAAATATGAGAAAAAAAGTAATTTTCTTTCTTTCCCTCCAAAACTATTTACCCTTATGGTTGAAATCATCATCTTGAATTCTATTGGTTCTTTGAAAGTTGATATTAATAGTATTTTTTTTTTGTTTTGAGGCCTATTTTTTTACCTCAAAATTCCCCTAATGAAAACACTCGCATGAGATTATGACAATCAATTCTCTTACTTATTTTGGTTTTTATGCCTTAGGACCAAATCACATGTGTCCCTAAAAGGATTTGGGAAGTGAGTTGCAACTTGACATAAAAAGATAACAAGGAGTCATATTGAAAAAATCTCAATTCTATTGGACTTATGACATTAGGTTATAGCTTTGGGCACCCCTTTCGTGTGAGTCTATGTGCCAAATAATGTTTTATTCAATGATCTCCAAAATTAGGGTTTTTTTCAATTAGAGACAATGCAATTTTTTCACTAAGGGGCCAATTTTTGAAAAATCTAGATGGATCGATTGCGAAAATTGTGATCATTTCAACCTTGCACAAAAACAATTGTAGGAGTTTATGCCACTCAATTATACTACTTGGTTTGGTTTGTATGCAATGGGAACAAACCACCATGTGTCCCTGCAAGAGTCAAGAAGCAAGTTGCAACTTGACATGAAATGATAACTAGGAATTAGATATATGAACTATCAATTATGTTGGAATCATGACATTGGATTACAACTAGGAGAATCCCTCTCATGTGATTCCATGGATTGAATGATGTTTTATATGGTGATATCCAAAACTAGGGTTTTTCTCAATAAGATACAATGCAACTTTTTCACTAACGAGTCCATTTTTAAAAACTGTATATTGGGAGATTATGGATAGGGTTCTCACATCATCCTTTCCCAAACACACTTGCAAGAGCTTATGGCACTAAATTCTTATACTCAATTTGGATTGTATGACTTGGGACCAAATCACCCTATTCCTTTCAGATACTTGACCTAAGTACAATTGGGGGAACAAAATGAAAACCAATCATCAAAAAGACATGTTGTTAATTGTAGCATGTCTATTTAAATGGGGCCAACCTCCCTATGTAGTCAACAAGGTTTAATGCACAACCTCTTGAGTTTTGACCCCTAGATATTATCATAATTTAAGTAATTTAAGTGATCTATGAATGCAAAATCAATCATAAAAGGAATTATAAGTGACATATACACTTTTCAAAAGATGAATTATAATGAGGTAAATTCCCAATAACGATCTAGATTGAATGTAATAGGTTGTACAACATGTTAACCTTACTTTCCAAACCTTGATTCTATATGCTAAATTTGACCACTCCACAACCTAGTTTGACCTCTTGGGTATATTTGATATGTGCTAATTCTATCGATCCTAAATTCAATCCTTTAATAAAGATTTTTATAACCCAATTCTCCTTCGATTTCTTGATTTGAAAACAGACCAAGTTTCTAAGGTTGGTTTTGCTAATAAAATCTTAAGCTCAACTTTTTCTAATATTGGCATGTGAATGAAAAAAAAAAATTGATTTTACCTTTTGTGATATATTTGCCAATCCTTGCATGCAAGTTCATTTTTCAAGGGAGTTGTGGAGGTAATTTGGACTCAATTTTGACGAAAACATTCTGGCATGCTATAAGATAGTGAATTAGAGAATATAACAACAACAAAATACATGATACAAATGTTCAAAAAGGCTACAATACAATAGGTTTTAACATGTATTCTAAATAATAGATTGATTGAATGCATTCATAGGAACATGATAAGACTTATTAGGAACCATGTGAACTCTAAATTTAAAGGATAATGGACAACCTTTAGAGCTTTGATGATTATTCGTAAGTATGGGCTCCTTTCCATAGTCAATTGCAACCAGGCACATGAGGTTTTTATCATGTCACTATATTAGTTTCCTTGTGTGGATTTGAAGGGTAGTTCACATGAGTAGTCATTAGTAACTAGAAACAATTATGTGTGTGTGTGGGGACAATAGAAAGACATTTCAAATGGTTTTTTGGTACACCATTAATTTATTATACTAATGGTTTTTGAGAAAAAAAGAACGAAGAAAAAGAGAAGATCCTATGCCAATACCTATCAACCCCATGAATTCTATCTTGAGATTTCCTTGGGCAACTTCAATGAACAACTCAACATCCGAACTAGAAGGTTAGGTAAGGGAGACATCAGGTTCTAAACGTTCATCCATGGCTGAAATCCTGTGCTCAATGCCCAACCAACGTGCCAGGAGCGCGGGGGGCAGGGAGGTGGGAGTGTACCCGACAAGAAAGGTTAATTCACACACCACTAGACATACTCAGTTTTTAACAAGGCACATACATATAGCTCGTCCACGAAATTCTGGAATGCCTAACATGTGTATATTCCAATCATTTCAACATATTCAACACTGTACTCAAGAGAACATAAAATAGATTTGAATGCCCATGAGATTTAAATTTGTTTTTGTTTGAACACGCGGAAATTTGGGTTACGAGCATAAGCTAATCGCCACACATCAAAATAAGTCTATGAAACCCCCAACATTCCACTGAACGAAATAAATAGTTTCAATTCTAAGGGTTGACAAATGTAAAATTATTTTGTTCTCAATATATGGATTCAACCGTGGCTCTCAAGGGTCATTCAGTCCCTCAGACAATTTTCCCATCAAATTTTAAAAACATATGATCAATCGAGCATAAACCATCCCACTGAAATAAATCACAATGTAATAACATACATAAATTGAAAGTATGATCAAATTATTGGAAGCGACCAATAATTTGCCTCCTGTACAGTATTTATCCTAGCAACCATTATACATTTTAAGAACTAAAATGACGAACATGTAAATTTCACCTTGTAGAATACAGAGAACTATCAAGGGCAATGTAAATTCAATTTCACAATTCGGGTACAATGACAAAAATTTCTAACAATAGACATGTTAATATTATAACAAATTCCAGTCTTAAACAAAATACCGTAACCGATGGAGAAGAAAGTGAAGACGTTCTTCCACAACGACGCTCCTTCCAACCTCCCACTTTCTAATCGTTGAGACTTCACCGATACCTCCTAGCCAATGCTAGGGGTAGTCTTCTTCCCCCTTAAACCCCCGAGTCGCAAAAGGGCCATGCACACATGCAACTAGAAATCCTCTAGCTCCCAGCTCACCTCGCAAGGTAGAGCCACCAGTCTCTCTCAAGTTGGGTATCCCAACTCTCACAAGTAAAACAAGTCAAATTTCTACAGCATAACTTTACCCATAACCCATCTCCCCCATTTTTTATTTTTCCATTTGTTTTATAGGATTTTCCTTAATGACACATTCACTTGCACATTTAATTCACTTTTTAGATAATAAATTTAGAACTATTTGCTCCATACACTTGTCACCCTCTCCATAAATTGCACAAGAAAATTCCATAATTTATTTTAATTACAAGTCAATTTCCCTCACCCATCCTAAAAGTGCTCCTTAAATCACTCCTATTTATCTCTTTGTTCCCATTGTTTCCAATTAATGACTGGCGCATTACTAAACCCGAGTTGAGTTAAAATATGAGTCTTCTCCTAGTTAAACTAGTGATAGTTAGACTCTAGATTCCCTTCTATGCATGCACTTATTCTTTGATGCTTTAATCCTTTATTATCTTACATTTTGATTTGGCATTTTCTTTCCCATAAGTGTATTAACTCAATCTTTAGGTTGAACTCATATTTCTTACTTTCTTAAATTTATTTACCTCTTTCCTATTTTATTTAATTTATAACTTAGTTTTAACATTCTCACCAAACTTAGAATTAGGCTAAATTTTGAATAGGCTTAGACTTGAATTGGGGCCACAATTACCAATTTCATTATTTAATTAATTAATTAATGAATGAATTAATTAATATGACAATGCTCAAGATATTACAAGGTTTAATATCAACTCAAAGTTTTCTAGGCCACCTAGATTCATTGACTCAAGTTTTAATTCCATGATGTGCCCTTCAAGACGCAATCCGTGATCCAAGGGTGCCACTCACCTTCAATTCAAATTTTTAATTACATGACGTGCCCTTCAAGATGCACTCTGTGCTCCAAGGGTGCCACTCACCTTTGACTTATTTTGGTAGTTGTCCAACCCCTGGAGTCAGTACTCCATTTAGATGGCCTTGTGAGAGACTAAGGGCTTGTAAGGAATAAGGACCCCACCTTATTGCACACCCCTTAGAAATATTCGTGAACGACTSTCTAAATATTCACTCATGAMATCATGGATCTATTGAACYGGGTAATTGTTAACCTACAATTCGATCCATGAAGGGAGTGATAGTAGGATGTTTCAGGGACTCTGCCACACTTCTCCCTCAATATATGGTCTATGTGCATGGCCCCTTTACTCCTTACGTGAGTTAGATTAGAAATAAATCRTCAACCAATACAATCCACTCCCTGACTCAATCCAGAGTCCAAGGAGGTCCATTGATTCAATCAACATACTCAATCTGTCAAGTGTCCTACACACTTAGGGGAAAATTGTCAATAGCATTTGTCGATACATAGATATCAAACAACATAAATCATAATCCATCAACATCATTGTAAGAATCCATAAGTGAAACAGATAACCATATACTATAACCGAATCACTCACATGCAAGTATCCTCAAAGAATAAGTCAATAACATGTGCTCACAAGAGAGGGATGTTACATACACCCCCTCTTGTTTTAAACTTTGTCCCGAAGTTGTACAGTATATAAAAGGCAATAAATAAAGGACCTGATAAGATCTATATGTATAAACTATAAAATAACTATGGAAACTGTTGGCGCATATCATATGGGCCCTCCCATGTAGCCGAGTGTGGACTATAATTGTCCCATTGGACCTTGACCTGATCGACTGTTCGACACCATAGCTATCAAATGTGATGGTCCATAATTCATAGTGGCTACTCCATGAGTGCACCCTTGTCTGACACTGCAATGAAATCATGTCAATATCATGTGTAGGATCACTGACATAATGTCACAAAACAAATACAAGAAAAACATTATGCATAAGCCTCAAAGAATGACGAAAGGCTAGTCGATAGGCCACGAGTCCTTTCCTTTCCACAACTTCGAAAGGCCCCACAAAATTAGGAGAGAGTTTATGACCCTTTCCAAAATGAATCAAACTCTTGTGCAGTTTCACCTGCAGGAAAAATCGGTCACCAAATTCGTGATCGTGGTCAACGCGATGCGTATAAGAATAAATTTTCTGCTGATCTTGTACTTCTTTGATCATTTGTATTATCGTTTACAATTTTTCTTCCATTTCTTAG
>SNQJ01S0070668.1:12127-38584 GCA_010110895.2 Picea sitchensis
CCCTTTGTTTCCAATTAATCACTGACACATTACTAAATCTGAGTTGAGTTAAAATACGAGTCTTCTCCTAGTTAAACTAGTGGTAGTTAGACTCTAGATTCCCTTCTATGCATGCACTTATTCTTTGATGCTTTAATCCTTTATTATCTTACATTTTGATTTGGCATTTTCTTTCCCATAAGTGTATTAACTCAATATTTAGGTTGAACTCATATTTCTTACTTTCTTAAATTTATTTACCTCTTTCACATTTGATTTAATTTATAACTTGGTTTTAACATTCTCACCAAACTTAGAATTAGGCTAAATTTTGAATAGGCTTAGACTTGAATTGGGGCCACAATTACTAATTTCATTCTTTAATTAATGACTCAATTAATAATTAATCTAACAATGCTCAAGATTTTACAAGGTTTAATATCCGCTCAAAGTTTTCTAGGCCACCTAGATTCATTGACTCAAGTTTTAATTCTGGGACGTGCCCTTCAAGACACAGTCCGTGATCAAAGGGTGCCACTCACTTTCAATTCAGATTTTTAATTACATGACGTGCCCTTCAAGATGCACTCCGTGCTCCAAGGGTGCCACTCACCTTTGAATGGTTTTGGTAGTTTTCCAACCCCTGGAGTCAGTACTCCATTTAGGTGGCCTTGTGAGAGATTAAGCGCTTGTAAGGAATAAGGACCCCGCTTTATTGTGCACCCCTTATAAATATTCATGAATGACCGTCTAAATATTCCCTCACGACATCGTGGATCTATTGAACTAGGTAATCGTTAACCTACAATTCGATCCATGAAGGGAGTGCTAGTAGGATGTTTCAGGGACTCTGCCACATTTCTCCCTCAATATCTAGTCTATGTTCATGGCCCCTTTACTCCTTACATGAGTCATATTAGCAAGAAATCGTCAGCTAATACAATCCAGTCCCTAAATCAATCCAGATTCCAAGGAGGTCCATTGATTCCATTGACATCCTCAATCTGTCAATTGTCCTTCACACTTAGGGGAAAATCGTCAATAACATCTGTCGATACATAGATATCAAACAACATAAATCATAATCCATCAACATCATCGTAAGAATACATAAGTGAAACAGATAACCATATACTATAACCAGATCACTCGCATGCAAGTATCCTCAAAGAATAAGTCAATAACATGTGCTCACAAGAGAAGAATGTTACATACACCCCCTCTTGTTTTAAAATTTGTCCCAAATTTGTACAGTATATAAACAGAAGTAAATAAAGCATCTGACAAGATCTATATGTCTAAACTATAAAATAACTATGGAAACTGTTGGCGCATATCATATGGGCCCTCCCATGTAGCCGAGTGTGGACTATAATTGTCCCATTGGACCTTGACTTGATTGACTGTTCAACACCATAGCTATCAAATGCGATGGTCCATAATTCATAGTGGTTCCTCCATGAGTGCACCCTTGTCTGACATCGCAAGGAACTCATGTCAATATCATGTGTAGGATCACTAACATAATGTCACAAAACAGATACAAGAAAAAAATTATGCATAAGCCTCAAAGAATGAGAAAAGGCTAGTAGATAGGCCACGAGTCCTTTCCTTTCCACAACTTCGAAAGGCCCCACAAACTTAGGAGATAGTTTATCACCCTTTCCGAAATTAATCAAACTCTTGTGCAGTTTCACCTGCAGGAAAAATCAGTCACCAAATTCGTGATCGTGGTCAACGCGATGCACATAAGAATATATTTTCTGCTGATCTTGTACTTCTTTAATCATTTGTCTTATCGTTTACAATTGTTCTTCCATTTATTAGATCATTCTGGTCCCACCAGGACCCTATCCTCAAGTTGATCCTAGTTCAATGGAGTTCGACACGATCACCTATAAAGAAACTCAACAATGCCATATTAATGGTACCTTGATAACTGTTGTTGTATGCAAACTCTACTAGTGTCAAGAACTCTTCCCAACACTTTTGTTGTTCGATCACATACATACAAAAAATTTCTTCCAAAATTTTGTTCATTCTTTCTGTCTTCCCGTCTAGCTCAGGGTGATATGTTGTACTAAAGTTCAATTATGTTCCCAAGGCCTCTTGGAAACTAGTCCAACATTGTCTTGTAAACACTACTCCTCGATCGGATATGATATTTCTCAGTAAAACATGTAACCTTGCAATATCACTGATAAAAAATCTAGCTATGTTTGGTGCCCAATACATCGTATGCATAAGAATAAAATGTGCACTCTTCCTCAGAGTGTCCACTACCACGAAAATCGAGTTGTGCCTCCTTTTCGTCATCGAAAATCCAACAATAAACTCCATCGAAATGACATCCCGTTTCGATTCTGGAATAGCGTGTCACTGTAGTAATCCTATTGGATGTCTATGTTCAACCTTCACTTGTTGACATTCTAAAAATCTTGCCACGTAGCTAACTATGTCCTCCTTCATCCCTTCTAGAAGAATAAGGGCTTAAGGTCTAACCTCATATTCAGGACTCCTGGATGAGCCATTTATACTGCTCTATGAGCTTCACTCAAGATAAAATTTCTCAATTTTTTGTTAGGTGGTACATAAATCTAGTTATTATAACTCATCAATCCATTGTTGTCTAATGTATCTCCTTCAAATTTTGGTATTGTCATGGTGTCTTATCTGATATTTTCCTTAACCTCTATATACCAGTCATTGTCAAACTGTAGTTAGAATATTTTCTCAAAGATTCATCTGAAGAGGTATCACTGAGAATATGCATGGCCTCTGACTAGACGCATCTACCACTATTTTCACTGTTCATTAAATGTACTTAATATCAAATCATATTTGCTAAGTAATTATGACCAATGCTTTTACCACGTGTTCAAGTCATTCTGCATAAAAAGTGTTGCATTCCATACGGATCTGTTTTTTTTTGTTCGAATTTCCATCCAATCAGATAGTGTCTTGACACTCTCCAGACATACATAATGGCCAATACCTCCCAATAATGCGTTGCATATTTCTCCTCGTTCCTTCTTAATTTCCTTGAGATGTAGGYGATCACTTGACCGTCTTGCATCAATACTCTGCCTAAACCTTCCTTGGATGCGTCTRTGCATACCAAGAATCCCTTTCCATGTCAGGGAATTTTAGTATCRACATTGTTTTCAACATCCCATTGAGCCTTCGAAATRCTTCTACGCATTTCTTGGTCCATACAAAATTCTTGTTTTTCTTTTGGAATTTCGTGATTATATTTGATATCTTCGAAAAAACTTCAACAAACTGTTGGTAATATCCTGCTAAACCCAAAAGCTGTGTACTCCTAGTATGTTTGTCAAAGAAAGCCATTTGATAATATCCTCTACCTTCACTGGATCCAAAATGATGTCTTCGCCAGATTTAACATGCCCTAAACAATGAATCCTTGAGAGAATTTCGACAATTTCCTGTAATTTGTGTTCCCATAAACATTGTAATACTAAGTAAAAAAGTTCGTCATGTTCCTTCGTCATCTAAGAATATATCAATGTGTCATCAATGAATACTTGAAAAAACTTGTCTAAGTATTTGCAGAACACTCCATTCATCAAACTCCTAAATACCCCCGAGGCGTTTGTCTGTCCCAATGACAAAACGATAAACTTTTAGTGTCTGAACCTTGTCTTGAATGCGGTCTTAGGAATATCTTCCTCTTAATTTGTAACCGGTGATAACCTGATCTCCAGTTGATCTTTGAAAACACCGTCATGCTCTTCATTTGATAAAAAAAAATCGTCTATTCTTGGCAATGGATAGTGTTTCTTGATCATTGCCTTATTTAATTGACGGTAGTCAATATAGAGTCTCCATGACCCATCCTCCTTTCTTATGAAACTAACAGGTGCACCCCAAGGTGACACACTTGGACGTTTAAGTCCCAAGTCCAACAACTCCTTTAGTTTAATTTTCAACTCCTATAAATCATGTCTCAACATTTAATAAGGCGTTCTTGCTATCGACCCAGTTCTAGGTTTCAAATTGATTGTAAAATCCAATTCTCTTTCGGGCAAAAAATCTGGCAAATCTTCCGGAAGCATGTTTGAAAATGATCGTACTACTAGAAGGTCTTCCAATCCTTCCACCTCACCTTATTCATTTAGCACAAAGATTGCATATAACTTGCATCCTTTGCACATGCTCTTCTGTAGTTATAAGGAAGAATCAAACCTCAAGGACACTCCTGGGTTTCTTCCTATGATCATTCTTCTCTGTCCCTTATCGTTAGTCAAAATCAACTGCTTCATCTTACAGTTGAGTACCGCATCATATGATTCTAACAAGTCCATACCAAATCATGATGTCATAAGATCCTAATATCGTGACATACAGGTCAGATTTCATTACAAAATCTCCCAAATTAATGCAACATTATGGAACCCTTCCTCCAACCTTTTATTTGGCACCCTAAGCCATTTCTACGTATTGAAACTCATCCTATTCGACCACCTTTTCCTTAATTCTTTTCAGCGTTGCACTTAGAAATAAATCTCTCTGTAGCACCAAGATCTCTCAAAATACTCAAAGTTTTGTCGGCGATGGTACCTGATGTCTTGGGCACAATGGACTAGTTCTCGTCTTGACGGTTATTCATCGCTGCATGCATCCTATGGGCCTCACCCAAATCTCCAATTGTATTGTGTCCTGCTGACCCGGCTGCTCTAGCCTTCTCAACCCGATAGTCTCACTAGTAATGCGGCTCTCCACATGTCCAACACTCGGTCTTTGGTCCAATACTCCTGGACCCTGAAGTAGAAGCTATTGTGATCTTGATGTCATATGCTCGGTTGGGTTAAAGGGAGTCTTTCCCTGATCCCCCACTGGTCATCTCTTCCTTAGCTATGAGGGCCTTCTGGACTGCATCATGAAATGTCTGAGGCATTAGGATCCTCACCTTCACACAGATGTTGAAGTTAAGGCCCAACACAACTTGTTGGCCTTCATCTTCTCTGTGTTCAGATGCGGGCATACCGAATTAGCTCCATAAATCGGGCCTCATACTTCAACACCGTACATCCATCCTGTCGTAAGGCATTGAAATCATTGAGCTGGTGCTCAATAAATTCCTTTGATAAATACCTTTCCTAGAACTATTCCTCAAATAGTTCCCATGACACGCCTTCAACGACCATGTTTAGTTGAGGCAGGAGTGTCTTCCACCATATAAGAGCACTCCCTTTCAGTTGAAAGACCGCCATGTGGACCTTCACGTTGGAGGTGTATTCATGAAGTGCAATGGACATCGCCATGTTCTCCAACCATGTCTTGGTGGTCGAGCTATCCATGGCATCCATGAAATCAGGAAAGTTAACCTTCTCAAGTTCTCTAAGAAAACTACCACTGTCAGATGGAGAGCGCTGTGAACCCTCATTGGGTACATGCACCTTGGCCTCATCTATATCTAGTCGGTTAATCAAGGCCTTTGACATCCTCTAAAAGGACCTCATCCAACCAACCATATCCCCAAAACAATCTCCTCCTGTCCAATGAATTGTTATTCTCCTTGGGGGTTAGACCTCTCTAGCGTTGAAGCCACTCGAGGCCTTGCACCTCTGCCCCTAGAACCATGTTGTCTACCTCCATGACTTCCTCTAATCATGATTACTTGATGGATGAAATTAAATTTTAATTAGCGATAAGCTATTAACCAAGTGTTTAATATAGTGGAAGACATAATGATTCTCAAGTCGTAGGGTTAAACCGACTTAGATACCATATGTGAGGACCCCTCCGTTACAACTAAGTATAGGCAAGTACAGGTAATTTTTTTTTATAACTTAAGCATTAGGGAATTAACATCAACACTTAATTCATAGCAAAACATAATCAACATGACATCATAATTAAAAGCATTACAAGCGACACATGATTGAAATCAATAACGACTCAAGCATGCACATTAACATAATCAATAGCGACCCATGATCAACACATAAAACTAATTAGTGACACAGTTCAACACATCACAATCGATCGAAACAATAAAGTAATGATCAACCATATCACTAAAATTAATCTAACTACCCACCCAACATATCCTGCATGGTTAGGACCTCTAGGACACATAAGCAACGCTCAAGCCCAGGATTCATCCAATTGATTTTGACCACTTAAGGTCTCAAGGCTGGAGACTGTTCTTATGAGCAAGAAGGTGTCTATATACCCCCCAAACAGATCAATCAATCATTCTTTAACTAACAATTGTTCATGGATCAAGAGTAATCATTAACTTTATCAATCATATAGCAACATTAATTCATGACACACGAGTAATCTAACTTCTAAAACATTCATACATAACACTAATACTCATGATGCAAGATTAATCTAGTTACTAAAACGATCATACAACACCATTACTTAGATGACGCAAAAGTAAAATATTTCTAAAACCATCACACATCAACATAATTAATGCGCGATAAAAAATCTACAACAAACACAAATCAAGTAATTGAGGCATTTACCACCTAGGAAACATTCTAACTACAGTCCAACTACGAAGGAAATAAATCAATAATAGACGCAACATAAATCAATTCTCATAATCGTATGGACAATCCTTCAATACTTCCTGTGTAGTGAGGATAGCATGGGAAATGTAAATTGTTCGTTGTTATGCCTAAGATTCCACAATTACATCAAGAACGTTTAAAAACGAACAATTACACCATAAGGTAAATGTCAAACTCCGTTACAATCAAGCTATGATTTAACATTGTAACATTAAAAACCAAGATGGGGTTTCCTGCAAATTCGATTTCCGTTTTCAGACTCCTATAAACCCCAGCAAGTCCTCACGTCCAGTTCTCCCTTCTCCCACTGATAACACAACTCAAGCTATTAAACAAGAATGGAGAAAAATGGAATATCCTACGCCAATACATATCAACCCTATGAATTCTGTCTCGAGATTTCCTTGGGAAACTTCAGCGAACAACTAAACATCTGAACTAGAAGGTTAGGTAAGGGGGACATCGAGTTCTAAAAGTTCATCCATTGCTGCGATCCAGTGCTCAATGCCCGAGCAACGTGCCTTCGGAAACAAAGGTTAATTCGCACACCACAAGACAGACTCGGTTTTCTACGAGGCGCAGACATACAACTTGTCCACAAAATTCTGGAATGCCTAACATGTGTAACTTCCAATCGTTTCAACATATTCAACACTGTACTCAAGCGAACATAAAACAGATCTGAAAGCCCATGAGATTTAAATTCGTTTTTGTTTGAACAGGAGGAAATTTAGGTTACGAGCATAAGCTAATCGCCACGCATCAAAATAAGTCTATGCAACCCCCAACATTCCATTGAACGCAAGACAGTTTCAATTTTAAGGGTTGACAAATGTAAAATGAGTTTGTTCTCAATCTATGGATTCAACCGTGGATCTCAAGGGTCGTTCAGTCCCTTAGACAATTTTCCCATCAAATTTTAAAAAGATACGATCAATCGAGAGATAGCCACAAACCATCCCAATGTAATAACAAACATAAATTGAAAGTCTGATCAAATTATTGGCAACGACCAAGAATTTTCCTCATGTACAATATTTATCCTAGCATCCATTATACATTTTAAGAACTAAAATGACGAACATGTAAATTTCACCTTCCAGAGTACATGTAACTATCAAGGACAATGTAAATTCCATATCAGAATTTGGGTACAGTGACAACAATTTCTAACAATAGAAAAACTAATATTATAACAAATTCTAGTCTAAAACAAAATACCGTAATCGTTGGAGAAGAAAGCGAATACCTTCTTCCGCAAAGACGCTCCTTCCAACCTCCCGCTTGCTAATTGTTGAGAATTCACTGATACCTCCCAACCAACGTGAGGTACTCTTCTTCCCCTTTATCCCTCCAAGCCGCAAAATGGTCACTCACACATGCAACCAAAAATCCTCTAGCTCCCAGCTTGCCTCGAAGGTAGAGCCACCACTCTCTCTCAAGCTGGGTATCCCAACTCTCACAAGTAAAACTTGTCAAATTTCTACATCATAACTTTTCCCATAACTCATCTGCCCCATTTTCCATTTTTCCATTTGCTTTATAGGAGTTTCCTTAATGACACATTCACTTGCACATTTAATTCACTTTTTAGATAATTAATTTAGAATTATTTCCCCCATACACTTGTCACCCTCTTCATAAGTTGCACAACAAAATTCCATAATTTATCTTAATTAAAAGTAAATTTCTCTCACCCATCCTAAAAGCCCCCTTAAATCACTCCTAATTGTCTCTTTATTCTCCTTGTTTCCAATTAATGACTGACACATTACTATATCTGAGTTGAGTTAAAATATGAGTCTTCTCCTAGTTAAACTAGTTGTAGTTAGACTCTAAATTCCTTCTATGGGTGCACTTATTCTTTCATGCTTTAATCCTTTCTTATCTTACATTTGATTTGGCATTTTCTTGCACATAAGTGTATTAACTCAATCTTTAGGTTGAACTTATATTTCTTACTTTCTTAAATTTATTTACCTCTTTCCTGTTTTATTTAATTTGTATTTTGGTTTTAGCATTCTTACCAAACTTAGACTTAGGCTAAATTTTGAATAGGCTTAGACTTCAATTGGGGCCACAATTACTAATTTCATTCTTTAATTAATTAATTAATTAATCCGAGAGTGCTCAAGATTTTACAAGGTTTAATATTCACTCAAAGTTTTCTAGGCCACCTAGATTCATTGACTAAAGTTTTAATTCTGTGACGTGCCCTTCAAGATGCACTCTGTGCTCCAAGGGTGCCACTCACCTTCGATTCAAATTTTTAATTACGCGACATGGCCTTCAAGATGCACTCTGTGCTCTATGTGTTCCACCGCCTTTGAATGGTTTTGATAGTTGTCTAACCCCTGGATTCAATACTCCATTCGGGAAACTTTACGAGAGACTAAGGGATTCTAAGGAATAAGGACTTTGCCTTATTGTGGGCCCCTTATAAATCTTCGTGAGAGAATTTCTTAGTATTCCCTCACAACATCATGGATCTCTAGAACTAGGTAATCATTAACCTACAATTCAAGCCACAATGAGAGTTCTAGTAGGCTTTGTCAGGGACTTTGCCATACCTCTCCCTCAATATCTAGTCTATGTACATGGCCCCTTTACTCCTTATGTGAGTCATATTAGAAATCAATCGCCAACCAATAAAATCCACTCCCTAACTTAATTCGGAGTCCAAGGAAGTCCATTGATGCCATCGACATCCTCAATCTGTCAAGTGTCCTACACACTTAGGGGAAACTCATCAATAAAATCTGTCAATACAAAGATATCAAACAACATAAATCATAATCTATCAACATCATCGTAAGAATCCATAAACAAATCAGATAACCATATACTACAACGGGATCACTCGGATGCAAGTGTCCTCAAAGAATAAAGAATAAGTCAATAACATGTGCTCTCAAGAGCGAGATGTTACAAAACCTTAAGCAATAAATATATCGTCAGAGGGAAATTGTTGAATGATGTGGTCAATGATGTTTGAGTAGTACCTTTTTTCAAAACCAAATCTCATGCCTTCTATCAACAACTCTTCTGTTGGAACATTTCCATACTTTGTTTCCTGCAAGTTTTATACCCCATAATAAATCATAGATTTAATACAAAAGATTTTTTTGTTCCATTAATTATAAAATGAGTGAAGTAAAACAACATAAGATACTTACAAATTCCACAATTAATTTTTGATATGATAACATATACTCACAACCATTACTTAACCCAATGTCAATAAATTCTTGCGATGTCTCTTCTTTATATGCTAGCACTTCTTTGAAGATATTCAGGGATGGCTATTGTAAAACGAATTAAAATATACAAAAATGAAATATTAATTTTGTTTTTTGTAAATAAAAGAGAAAATATATAATACCTTGAAAACTTCAAAAAAGTACATTTATCCTTGTTTTCCACCTATTCTGTCACAGCAGAGAAACCCGAACATGTGGCTCGCAACAACATTTGAAAATCATAATAGTTTTTTCACAGTTCAACTTGCCAGTTACCAAATTACTAACATGAAACATGTCAGGTGTCATGCACCAGAGCTTATGGCCACCATGGTTGTAGCTATAGATCATAAAACTTAACAAAACTAAAAAGAGACGAATCTTGAAATGTAAACTGAGAGAGAAGATATATATTTTCCAAACCTAGACGTCCATCGGTGTTGTAGGAGAAGACGAACTTTTGTCTGCAGGTCAGAGAGAGATTTTCTCTAGAACATCTGACAAGGCATCAAACATGAGGTTCATGCGTCGACTGAGAGTATGTTGATTATGAGTTTGATCCTCTAGACTTCTCGGCATATCAAATATCAGTTGCAGGTGGTCGTCTGAAAAGCGATGAGGGTTGGGAAAATAATGCTCTTTTTTCCCATTCGCTTCTGCAAGAGGAGCTTTATCCATATCGAAATCCACTAGCCGAGTTTCTTCCCCATCCAACCCAAGGTTAAAGTTCTTGGTAACCCATTCTTCCAACCAACTGGGGGGAATTTCTTCCTCCACCAAGTAGCTTCCATGCTCCATAGGCCGGGCTTGGGGTCTGGTGATGATACTAGGCTTGAGTGGGGCTTCCAAGGGATGCTCTTCAGGAGGGGGATTCTCTTCACCCACTGGGAAAATTCCCATGTCATGCAAATTTTCAGAATGGGGTGGAGTAAAGTTCTGGGCATGAGGGGAGGGAGGGGGAGTCTCAGTCCAATTTTGGCCTCTTCCAGAGGAGATCGTCAGAGGGAGGGGAAATGATGGGTCAAGGAAGCTGCGCCTCGTGATGAAACTATAATACAATGGCCCCCTTTTGGGTTTTCCATGCTCTCTGGGCATGGTTGAAGGATAACAACGAATATGAGGCAGCAAAGGAGAATTCCAAGCAGGTGGAGTCACACTAGTGAAAAGGAGATTGAGAGAGGTGATCACCAGTGGTAGGGAGGCGACGAAGGGAGGTTCACCGTAGGAATTCAAAGGAGACCGAGATAACCAAAGATATAATTGAACTTGGTAAATTAATGAATTCCCATGAACTCTTAC
This sequence comes from Picea sitchensis, assembly GCA_010110895.2. Taxonomy (NCBI): domain Eukaryota; kingdom Viridiplantae; phylum Streptophyta; class Pinopsida; order Pinales; family Pinaceae; genus Picea; species Picea sitchensis. Next base: position 23,196 of record SNQJ01S0070668.1, read on the forward strand.
CTTCAAATCGACCGAATGAATGTTGGTGGGGGATGCTACAAAAGCCGAAGTGGCATTAGCCCAAGGATGAGTACCCACCGTAGAGATCCAGAGCTAGTTCACATGCATAACCATTAATTTCCCCGAGGTATATCAACACACTACCATAAGTGCAGTGGTAAGGCCCATCATTCAAATGGTGTGGGGATGAGGGCAATGGATGGGGGTAATAACTCCCCAATATTCCTGCACACCACCTTTCTCTCTGTTGCAAGATGTCACCCCATCCAGAGATAGAATGTCTTGGAGAGTCATCTTCTTTCACTGAGACAACAACTGTGTGTCCTGAGATTTCCCCATGTTGATGAAGATGTCGCACAGAGGAGAGGAAACACCTTCATTTGCTAATGTATCCACTACCTAGTTGGCTTCTCGACGGATGTGAGAAGTGATAAGCGTGAGAGAAGGTCGAAGAAGGGATTTCAAGTTGTTTAAGGGGACCAAAAGATGCCAACTAGGGGTAATCTTTCCAAGATCATTTCTATTAATAATTTTGGTAGTAAGATTAATGATTACTTTATAATCCCATTCAATTATAAGGCGAGTGATTCATACATTCACTGCCATTTGGATTCCTCTAACAAGGCCCCACAATTCTGTTGAATTGTTCCTATCATATCCTAGATGCTCGTCCAAGAGGTACTAAAGATGTCCTAGACTATCTCTGATTACTGCTCCATAAAATGAGATCTTAATTTAATGTTATAAGGAAATACAAATTACTCATAAACTTTGTTATCAACCATTTTATTCCTTGTCGTCCTATTTTATGTGCTGAATGGGTTCCATTTTGTTTTCTTTTCTACAAGAAAATACTTGAAAATTAATATTTAATGCGAAATTATTTATTTATATGTACCTAATATAAAATTTTAAGGATTTCATACATTTGAAGCACGTTGTTGTTGAGATGGCTCCTCCTGCAATGCAATTATGTCCATTTCTTTTACCATCTCCTTGTACACTTTTTTTGACATTTCTGCTGGCATATTTTGGATATCAACACATTGATCATTTGATATTTTCATAATCTTCCTGAAAAAAATTAAGATGACAATAAATTATTTTTATATTGATATATAAAAACTAAATATAACAAAATTGATATTAATAAAGGAATGGTTTCTAGTAATATATGACATATTCTAGAAAATCATTTTTAGGAATATTACTTTTTGAATGATTCTTTTTGTTGTTGTATTTTTTTAATATTGCAAGTCTAACAGGTTTCATTGACCATTGCTCTGGAAATGCTTCCTGTAGTTTAGATATAACTTGTTTCTTAGAATCATTGGATTGATTTCTATATTGTAAATGGAAAGTATGTCTATACGTTCGTTCCACTATATACCTCATAGATTTGTAAAAAATTTTCCCCTTGTCATTAACCTCCATCACCACCCCAAATGAGCTAAGGACCAATTCATCATCATTTACATCTTCTATAATTTTTATTTTTTTAGGATGACATTCCATTCCTTCGTTGTTGGTATCTATAGAACATTAAACATATGTGAATTAATAGATTGTTTGAAACATGCTATCTAATATTTTAAAGTATATTATTAATGAAAATTGAAAAAATAACTCATATTGAATATAATTTTTTCATTCACTCGATTCTTCCTTTTGCAATTTCTCCATCAAGCTTTTACGCTCTTCTGCACTTAGATCACAAAGAATCTTATCAAGATTCCTCATTTTATGGCTTTGAAGGGCACACACTAACCAATACATATTAGTTAAACTTACATATAGTTCAAACATATTAGTTTTGTATAGAATTTACAAAGAACTTGTCTTTTTAACATATTAATTTTGTATAGATTTTACAAAGAACTTGTCTTTTTTTCCTTTTTGGATGTGTTATCATTGTGTCGATCATAATTTTTTTTTTTTTTTTTGTAAATAAAAAAGTGTTGTTTTGTCATAAAACAATTGTGATTGTACATATCAAATCAATTTCTAGGGTCTGCCACCTGTTCCACCAAACTAGTGGAACCGAAACAGATGGCAGCCTGTTGTTTTGGTTGGCAAAAAAGAAAAAATACCACCTATTCCACCAAAAATTTGGAAACTAGAACATGTGGGAGAAGAGTATTGAGACATAACTGTCTAAACATGCAACAAGAATTCTAAATGAAAGATGTCCAAAAAATGTGGACAGATCACAAAATAAGAAAGTTGAACAGGAGTACAAAAAATCCGTATGTTTTTGCGGAGGAGGTGCAGAGAGCCTAATCACTTTAAACATTAAAAGAGATATTAAAAACTGCTATCCCGAGTGCCGCCGTGAGGAGTGAATACGTAAGGGTTTACACAGGTTGGGAAGCGTTGTTGACTTTGCTTGCACAAGAAAGCATTGAACATGATGTCAAGTCTGTTGCTAAGAAGAGTGCCTATGGAGCTGCTCCATCATGTCCCTCCACATATTGAAGATGAGCTCCATATGCTCTTGCGCCAGGAAGCAAAGTGATTGCGATTCTCTAGCCATGGTTGAGGTGGGTGGTGGAGGCTCAACAAGGTGGTCAACCAAAGTATTTTCTTCTTGGATTATACAAGTCACCCCCTCCATGGCTTCCACTATAGCAGTTGCAGGGAGACTGGTGTTGGGTCGGTCTTGGTGGTTTGGAGCTGTGTAGAGGATGGAGTCAAGTGGCACCATAGTTGGTTCCTCTGGAATTTTCTCCTCTACATAGGCCATGGGAGGAGAATTTGGCTCCTTATTCCCTCGAATCAATGCGGTCAAAGAAGAGTGTGCAAGATTTCAGAGGTGTCTCTTCCTGGAGGCATAAAAATACCAAGAAGGACCCCTCTTAGTCTTTCCACACTCTTGGGGCATGGGAAAGAAGGAAAACTAGAAGGAACTTATCAGAAGAGTGCATTGAGCTGGGAGACTGAATGAAGTGAAGCACAAATGAAAAATTTGAGCCAAGTGAAACGAGCCATAACAAACCTCGATGAAATGGAGGAGCGCTAGGGGTGCTGAGGTGATCTTGCACACACCTCCCATACCCATCATCATCACTATTCCATGCCGCACTGAGAGCTCCATTAAAAATGCATGAGGGAACTGCCCAACCTTCCCAAGAGCGTGATAAATTATGTCCTCCATCCAAGAATTGAAGGTGAGGGTGACGACATACCTCATAAATAGCTTGGGCTGCATATTAACTACGTGGCACCCCATCCGGGAAGATCAATTTTTTTTTTACTTGAACTATTATCACAATATTTTTATCAATATATATCCTATACCATTCAATACACAAGCTATTAACTATATTTTATAAACAAATCACGTAATTTTCTGCAAATATATATTTTTTCAGTGCACTTTCATAATATAAAAGCATCAGTGCGTTCCATATATGAAACACACCGATATAAAAAATATATATTTTAAAAACTATAAATTAAAATGGTGAAATATGTATCATTATCAACACCGCTCGAATATAAAATAAAAATAAAAAAAGATACCATGAACAAATAAAATTACACATCGATGCACATTTTTTTTTAATTATGTTGCAACATTACTAGTGCGTTTTATCCGAAAGCACACCCATTACCTGAAACAATTAAAAAAAAATGTGACATGGTCGAGAGGGTTTGGATCAGATGCATCACATGTAAAACAACTTTTATATGGAAACATAAACCCATTAAATCTAAAATGCCTAAACTAAAACGTTGTAATTATGAAGTGATAGAGAGAGTTAAACCCTTAGGTGAAATTTTGAAGTCACATAAGAAAGAAGAAGCAAGGATTTAAGGTAAGTATGAAATTTTTTGATTTTGTTTTTTGAATTCTAATTAAATCTAAATGGAGATACAAATTAATTTTTTTTATTTATTAAAATCAACAGTAAAATTTTTAATTTTTACTATGCAAGGTTTCGAGTCAATCACAAAACCCTTCAAATTCTATTTTTTTGAATAATTTTGTTGCTTCAAAATGGTTTTGAATGAATCACCATACCCTTCAAATTATGATCTTTTGAATAATTCTCCTCTTCCAAAGTATTGATCCAATTCTCTACAATGCTCCCCTATATGTCTCTCTTTCAAATCTCTCACTTGTAAAATTTGGAAAAATAATAAAATACTGATTAACTTGATACCCAGGAAAGATTTTATGAAAATGAATTTAAATGAATCACCATAACCTTCAAATTGTAATCTTTTGAATAATCCTGTTGATTCAAAGTATTATGTTGCTCCACAATGCTCTCCAGTATGACTCTCTTGTAAATGTCTGCACTATAAATTTCGGTAAAATAATGAAACAATAAATAGATTTTTACTATTTAAATGACTTTATGAAATTAGATTTTAAATTCCTGCTCATTTTTCAATTGTAAAAAAAAAAGTTGCGCTTTTTTTAAAATATTTTTGAAACCCCAGTGCATCTATTAATATGACGCATCGATGCGTTTTTGTATACAATGCACCAGTGCGTTTTTGTATACAACACACCAGTGCACTTAAAAGTTTTGGAGCACCAATTTTAGATAATTCTTTTTTATTTATTTACGAACCAATGCGACTCATAAATAAACACCCCGATGCTTTATATTGTTATATACACACCAATTCATGTTGTTTAAATAAGTGCATCGTTATGCTTTCAAATTTATCTGAATTTTTATTTTCACTAGAAATAGTATATTCATCTTAAATTATATTTTAGGATGCATCCACATGGCTTGCAATACTCCATAGTATACATTTTCCTCTTAAAGTCACCTTATTCTTGAAAACTTATTGTTGATTTTTCTTAAATACAGGGAGAAAATCTTATAATATCAAATGGCTAATTCTTCAAATTCTATCCCATTCCATATTGCTAAAATTCCATCATGGGGTTATCCCTTTCCATCTCCAGTAAGTTCAAATTTTATTTATATTTCGATTATCTAATTGAATTTATTTATTTTATCCTTGTCAATATGAATAAAAAAGTATCCAAATTTGTAGGATCCTGATTCTGAATCAAGTTCAGATGTAGATAATATTCCACCAATTCAAAAACATTGGATGTAGCCAGCCAAATTCTACCCAGCTGGGGACAAGAATGTTACTGTACAACTTGAAAGAAAATTTTTGCATGTCGAACACATGTTTCTCGACAATATTGAGGTAACTGACCATCATTAAATCCATTATAATTTGAGAAATCTTTTCACACAATCAACATTAAAAACGATCAATTTTATGAACTTTAAATGATATTGTACATTTTTATTTCCCACTCAATGCAGGTTATTCAAAGATAAGGTCATTCTGAGCGATAATGTCTTGCTCGGTAGCTCCGAAGAAGAATATCAGATGTTGAAAATATTGGGTGTTGAGTACATATCACATCATGCATGTATGAATGATTGTATTCTATGTAGAAGATAATATGCAGAAAAAGAGATATGTCCGAAATGTGGGCATGACATATATCATAAAATCAAATATAAAGGGTAAATCACATGGTCCTCCTCATAAGATATTGAGGAACATGCTTATAATCCCAGGGATTCAAAGGCTCTTTCATTGCAAAGAATAATCTATGTTGTAGGGATGGAATGCCTCACAGATAAGTGAGTCGGGAGTTATGAGAATCCAAACAAATTCAATAACCATGAAGCATATAGAGGATACATGGCCCGAAAAAGTTCAAGGATGAAGTATGAAGTCTATGACTCAGCATAGCCATGGATGATGTCAACCCATATTCCCTCCAAAACACCAACTATTCTGTTTGGAATATAGTAGTGATCAATAAAAATACCCCCCCATGGTTGTCCATGAAGAATGAACATCTTATGTCGGCTCTTATATTCCTGGTAGAAGACAACTGAAGAATATGGATGTCTATCTACAACCATTGGTAGATGAATTGAAGGAATTATGGGAAAGGATACATGTATATGATGTATCGAGACCCATTGCAATAGAGAGGAGTTTTACATTGAATGACATATGTTCTTACACCACACATGATTATCTAGGATTATGAGTTTTATTTGGTAAATTACATGTTTATTGATTTGTTTATATACGTAACGATATTTTTTGGCATATTTAATTTGTTCCGACTGTTCTGATATTTGATGCTAACATGCTATGTATACATTAATAATTCGGTAGGTATTGTAACAAAAGGATATCATGTATGTAAATGTTTTGGACCTTCTATGAAGGCTAGGTGGTCCAACCACCTACGAAATCCAATGTACGACTGCTCCAGGGTATTCCTCCCAGAACAACACCCTTACAAAAGATCAACATCTGCTTTCAATGGTAAACCAGAAAAAACCCAAAGGCCTATAATAATGACACCAATGGAATGGATTAGAGAATATGAGAGAGAGAAGGAGAAGGAGATTACATAAATGTTCRATTCAAATGGGGAGCCTATGTTYGATGATCCAAAATTCTTTGACACCTATGTTGAGAAATTTCCCATTGGGATGATAAGRAAATTTGTCTTTTATGAGCTCCCATATTGGGAGTATCTTAAGATTTCCAACTTACAAKATCCCATGCATATATTTAAAAATGTTTCATCTTATTTACAGAGGAACATATCATTAAAAAAAAGTGACACATTGGCTGTTAGGAGAGATCTTATTTCTTCAAAAGGTAAAAAGAAACATTGGCCAAGAAAAGAATGTAGATGAGAGGTTGGTCCCTCTTGTTCTTTCAATCAAGATGATGTCTCATGTATATTGAATAAAGTTGATCCTTCTTTGGAAAAGGAAGTTATATTGGGTGTGAAGGTGCCTTCTTTATATGGGTCTTCACTATGACACAACTTCACCGTGGAAGACCATTTTTCAGGGTTAAAATCACATGATCATTTGAACCTTCTAAGAGTACATATGTCAAAAAAATGATTTTAGTATTTGTTTTATAAATTCATGCCATGGGATAAAACATAATTAATTTTGTATGTGTTTATTTTGTAGTTTCATTATCTTTTGATCGTGTGTGGGTGTGTGAATCATGACTTCCCCCAGTATCTACGACGTGCCATATCTAAATTATTTGCATTTGTGCATTGGATCACATCAAAGGATATTCATATGGATTTCATTCCATGGTGGCATCAAGAGATATAACTGAGATTGTTTGTATGTTTGAGAAGGAACTGCCAACAAGTTTCATGGACTTGCAGGTTCATCTTCTAATTCATCTAGTAGATGAGTTTGAATTAGTTGGAGTGGTCTCCTATTGTTGGATTTTCTTCTTAGAGAGGTAGATGAAGAAATTGAAATTATTTGTTCGACAAAGGGAAAAAATGGAGGAGTCTATGGAAGAGGGGTACATATCATACGCGTCTTTCTATTATGCTAGTGAGTACATCAAGCATATCGACAACAAACCAGGTGTGGTGATTTGGGATGATGAAAGGGATGAAGACAAAAGAGAAGGGGAGCTTCTGCAAACGAATGGAAAAATGTGCTTGATAAAGAGTAAGTGACTTATTTTTTGTCAAATTTCTAAACAATAACTTAATGTATATTTTGATATGATAGGTACTATATATTGGTTTGATTTCGTGAATACACACACACACACACACACACACACACACACACAACAACAACAACAACAACAACAACAATGAATTCAGAAATTGATGGCATCAATATATTGATTATTTACAATTCAGAGGCAACACAACTGTGGGTCACATTGTACGAACAAAAGAGGAAGAAATGGGACAATGAAAATAAATAGTTTAGATGGTTTAATTGTAGAAGCATGCCCTATCCTGATCATTTAAAAGAAAATATGCCAATGTTATGCCCCAATAGTTGGGTTGCTGACCAAGTCAAAGAGAAATACAGTACATTAGGTCTTTACCCACGTGTTGAAGAGGATGCACTAAACATAGGGATTGGGTGCAACAAGTTGGTAATAATCTCTTTGTGTACAATTTTAACTTCATAATGCACCTTTGAATTGTAACATCTATATTTAATATTTTATTGGTCGGCTTATTAGACACATGAAACTATGATTTTTTCACTTTTTTATAGGTGCATTTGTTCCAATCTATGTGGGCATATGGACATCATTTTCGCATAGAGGATGCCAATGATGGACACATGACACAAGACTGTGGAATGAAAGTCTAGTTCAACCAATCTAGTCATGCTAGCCACCATGATCAAAACCTAATACATGGGACACTAGGTTATGTTGGAAAGATACAAGATATCATTCAAGTGGACTTCTCTTCTTTCCAATGTGTTATTTTTAGTTACAAGTGGTGGGACACCTTTGATAGGAATAATTTAAAGGAAGATCGTGATAGTGGGATGATATGTATCAACTCTAGAAATATGTGGGATGAAGCTAAGGAGCCTTATGTTTTCCCAAAACACTGCAACCAAGTGTTTTTTTACCCATATGTGTTGGATAGGGATTGGAGGTTTGTATTAAGACACAATCCTATATTAAAACATATTTTTGAGAACAACAATGTTATCATGCCAAGCGATGAAGATAATGAGAGTGATGACAACATAAAGTGATATGTACATGTTTTATTTCATCATTAATACTGTTGATGTATCTTTTTGTTATCTTTATTTTGCTAATTATATTGTTTTTTATTAATCTTTTGATAGATGAAATGTTAAGTTAATTATAACAAATCTTTGAAATTTTTTAGTTTCTTAACAGTCAGTTTGATGAGTAATGTGTTTGCATTTCGAATTATTTTTGATTGCATGGAACAATTGATTGAGATAGAATTTATATTGATATTTGAACATATTTATATGTCACTACATGTTTAATTATATAAATTTTTAAGAATTATTATCATGATAAAGTCGTAAGAATTATTATCATGATAAAGTCGTAAGAATTATTATCATGTTCAAAAAGGCCTCAAGATGTTAGATGTTTGACCCTTCACCAACATGTTATAGAAGCATTGAGACCTAAAAAAAATCATACTAACAATGGTGTACTTAGAATTTTGATGTGTATAGAAAGTGACATGTATCCATTTATTAACAATCCTCTTACCCTTGGACACACTCAAAAACTTGTATAAAACACTTTTGTTAGTGATATGACTTTGATCCTTATATCCCTTAGGGAAATAATTTTAAGATTTGCATTGAAATTCCTTGCTTGAGCATTTGAGTTGTGAATATTTTAAACATGCATGAGTTATTTAATTAATCTTTTAAATTATATATATATATATATATAAATGCAACGACATGTAATATTTTTATATTTGGCAACATGTTTAGATATTGAATGGTAATATTTTAATTTACATAGTTTCTTATTTATCCTAATAATCTATGTTGATATTAGAAGTAATAATATGGTTGATATGCATGTTTAATAGTACAACCTTTTTAATGATATGTTAACATGATGATTCAAAAATTGAGTTTATGTTCATGTATTTTGTAGATTTAAAAGTAAGATATTTAACAAATAATGTGGTTTATAATTTTAAAATTAAATTTCTAACATGATTTTGTGATAATTTGGTTTTTAACTAAAGTGTTTGTTAGTTTACATAGTTTTATCATTGCTTTTGAAAATATTTATAAAATTATGCCCCCAATGTTGAGTAAAACCACAATTAATGAAGTAATTTAAAATTTGATAGCAATTAACTTACAAAATAATGACAAATATAACAATAGGAAGATTAATTTGCATCCATAAAATTTTAGGGCCAATAGAATGCTTATCGTTGGAGATCATAACTTTTTATAATAACAATTTTTAGTGTAGAAGTGTCTATTAAAACAAAGTAATTAGTACGATGGAAAATAACATTTATTCATATGTAATTTGTTTTTTGAAAAATAATTGAGTTAGAATGAATATATATGAAATATCTATGCAATAGAAAAATGTTTATGACAAATTTACAATTATAGTTTAACCACATTGAAATTTGTAATTTATAAAAATATCTTTGATTTTTTTTTATTTAAATTAAGTCTTTATGTTTTATATATAAAATTTTGATATAAGTTCACCAATACATAATATCTAATAAAGATCATTTAATAAAAATAAACATCATGATGATAACCATCTAAAAAACATAAACACCATCTAAAATACACATTTAAATTCACTAACATCATATAATTAATTATATACCTCTAGCACATATAAACGTCATTAATTAGCTATCACAAAAATATAATAATCTAACATGGCATCATCATTGTGATCACATGTAGCAAAACACAAGCATTGTCTAACATCATCATCACACACATCTAACAAACATAATTTAACATAAACATCTATCAAGCACATTTTACAAACATATCTAACATGACCAAAAAATGTACACATCAACATCAACATATAAATTAATTAAGTACATAATCATGGTCAACAGGAAAAATGCACATCTAATGAACATTGTTATAACATACACATTTATCAAGAACATTTAACAAACATATATAACATGACCTAATAGTATACACATCAATATCAACATATAAATTATGTAAATCAACATGAACAAAAAAATTGCACCACACACACACACACACAAACACACATATATTTCATGAATAATGGGATTATCTGCATATCTACAATAATAGTGGAGGCCTTCTTTGTAGTAGAAGATGATGGATGGTTAGGAGGAAGTGGTTAGTCGACTCTTTGACCAAAAATAAGTAATGGAGGAATAGGTCTTGCCTGATCATCTAGGTGAGGTGAAAGAGGAGGATGAGGAATAGGTCCTACCTACTCACCTAGGTGAGGTGAAAGAGGAGGAGGAGGAATATGTGTTTCCTGCTCATGATCTGGGTGAGGCGAATGAGGAGGAGGAGGATGTGGAGAGGGATCATGGTCATCCTCATAAATCGATGGGGTATTGAATGAACAAGTCATACTGGAAGGGGAGTTGTTCCTATCATCGGGATCCCTCCTGGCTGCTAGTAGCATGGTAGCTTCAACGATATGATGCATAAGAGGCATCAAATCACACTAAATCTCCCTCCAAATCTCCAAGAGAATAGGATCTGTCATGATGTCTCGCATCAACACATGGAGGACTCCCACCTTAGTCAAAAGTGCACAGAGTCGATCGCCCAACTCCAACCTGAATCGTGTATCTGGCCTACGACACATGCTGCTGGGTATATGCACCCAAGGACCCTAACCTACCACAATATCAAGCATCATATCCTCATCATCATCTGCTGGGACAGGAGGCACATCCCCAATGAAAGTGCCCATATATGAAAAATATATAGTACACAAAAATAATTACACTGTTTCATTAAACAATTTAATAAAAAAGTTAAAGAATGTGTTAGAGTTAATTTTATTCTAAGTAAGAGAATAAAATCAAACTAGATTAATTTAATCAAAAAAATAATATTACCTCTATCATCTAGTGGATCATCTGATGTGAAGAGGATGTTCAGACATCCTCTTCAATCCAAACCTATGTAAGGACACAACACCATGAAGAACATGCGATTTGTTTCACTGACTAGCAACCCTAGTGCGTCTGGGGAAATCCTAGCCAAAAACTCTGGCTAGCCCCTCTTGGGAATCATCTCCCCCCACATGTGCATCTGCACATGAGTCCTCGGCCTAGAAGGATGATGGGAAAATTAGGCCTTGTCTCCAGAAACCTCTCAAAAAATAAGCAAAATAACTTTGAGGGAAAAGGGAAGTTCGACCTCCCAGTATCATATCATGAAATCTCTTTAGCACTATAAAAAACTGCCACAAAAAAATGACAGACCATCTGATACACCGTGGTCTCTCTACCAACAAATCAACATAATAAAAAAGAGGGAAACCAATGCACTTACCATCATTGGTAAAGTGTGCTATGGTGGTCACTAACAATGAGAGGCACCTAACCTCCTCTACATCGAAAGAAGYGATCTGCAGTTGTCCACCAAACACCTGAAAATCAACTGGGGAAAGTACATCAACCCCAATATATCRCTGAGAGTACATGAGTTRAATCTTTGCTGCAACGCCTATTGGGACATCCAGGAATTGGGGAAAATCATYCCCTCTGCTAGATAGCCCACTGATAAATTAAATATCCTCCTTGTTGAGGAAAAGATATGAAATGATCTTACTCAAACATTTTTAGATCCTGCTTGGTTAAAGAAAGATAGACAGGAATATCACCCTATGTTTATAGCCATCAAAACTGATATCCTAATTCACAAGTATTATTTACAAGTGCTTAGGTTGTTTTTTTATAATTAAAATCTTGCTGAAAAACTCATTTTTATGTAATTTTATGAATATATTAGATGCTAAAATAAATATAGAGATAAAAGTAAAAACACCAAGTCAATAATCAACACATATGAGATATAAATCAATCCTTTATTTCATTCCAATTCATCAAAGAATCGTTCTCTTTACAAAATTTCCTGAGCAAGTTTTGGACCAAAGTCAAACTTAGACATCCCCGATGAAACATACAAAAGGACTTCTAATAGAAAATAAAAAACTGAACTTGAAAAGTTGGATTAGCTTGCCACAGACTTCTACCCACTAGACTCTACACAATAGCCTTTTTCTGTCATGAAAACTAATTCACAAACATACAAGTCTACATAGACTATCAAAGATAGATCAACACCTTTGAAAAACAAGTGTCTGAATGATGTAATTCAGCCCTGAATCTTGTTGTCTACAATAAGACCCTGCTATCATAAAAAATAATTAGGCTTCTAATGAATTAAGGAATGAATTAAAATTTAATTATCTCAACAAAAAGTCAAGAGCAAACCTTAGTATGCTTCTCCTTTTATTCCTCTCTTGTTCCTCCCTTTCCTTTTTCCTTTAAGAAAATTAGAATTGGTTGAAGTACTTGAACTACTTCATTAGTTAAGTTAACTAAAAACTTAACCAACTTTTTAGTTAGGGGAAAAAGTAATAAATCATAATAAGAGTTTTTAAATAAATAATAACTAGTAGGTTAGACCCCTTGTGACTCCCTTTAGCTTTTAACAATCATAACACAAATAGTTAATTAAACAAAACATCCCTCCTTTTGACTCCCATCATCACATTCATATTTGACAATTTATCTCAATGATATTTGAAATTATTTTCAAAAGATATTACTCATATATCCAAAAATAACATGTTGTCCAAAATTTCTGAAGTCAACTGTCATCAACAATAAATAAAATAAAACTTAAAATCCATATTTCCCACTCTAAGAGACAATCCTTCCTTTGTTGTTTCTGTCACCTTTTGATCTCTTTGAATTTGCCTTAGGTTATGCTGAGCCTTTAGGCCTAATCTCACTAATAAAATGAGAGCAATCGTCTCTCAAATGCATCCGGGAGGACACAGATTTATAGAACCATTGGAGGGTGAGAAAAGGTCAATAATGGATTTTCCTTTGTCAGAGGCATGGTGGACCTTAGTTTTCAACCTTTTACTCACATGGGAATACTTAACTAGTGAATGGACAGGGGAAACTTGTACAATTTGATTGATAGGTGGGGGAGTAGGTAAAGACAAGCTAGGGAAGCCACAATGTTGGGATATTGTTAGGTGGACAATCTCTTTCCATCCATCATTTTCAGGAACATCAGGCTGCAATGAGACATGAGGGGGCACGAGGATATCCTGAAACAACTGGCCTAACTCTTGCGAGTCATCATCAAAGTGTATAGAGAATATTGGCCTTCTAGGGCCCTTGTTCCAATTACCTCTTCCTCGATTACCTCTGCCATGGATATCTCGACTGAAAAAACTCATTCATGTATGCATAATTGATTAGAAAATAGTCTCTTTAACAACCATACATGACAACTCTTTTTTTTTAAATATGAAATAAAGTTGGCTCAACAACATATTAGACTCATGCAATACAATCCATATAAATGTTTAATCGTTGTCCATGAGAAGGGGGTGAACAAAGGTTATGGGATATGCGATAGGTTGTATTGAGTGAAAAATGTTAAAATGAGGGGGAAAAGATCACCATTAGTACTCATAGAAAACAAACAATCAACTGTAATGTAAACCAAAGAACATATCACCACAATCCATTTCTGTGACTGTGATTTCAAACTGCTATAATATAGAGTACCTCTTCACTGTAATTAAATTTTAGGAACAAGGAGTGAGTAATGAATATGGGAAGGCGAGGGGATTGTAATTAGTGAAAAGTGAAATAATGGTAAGGGAAATGTAACATCCCTCTCTGGCACACTGAGCAAACTTATTCTTTGAGGACACTTTCTCGCAAGTGATCCGGATTATTATGCTATTAAAACTTTTGATTTTGATTATGAGGCGTTATGGGTTGATGACATGTTGTTTTACTACATTGACATAGACAGGTGCTATTGACTCGGTTTTACTGATTGTGCAGGATTTTGGACCTCGAGGATATAGAGGCATCGATGGAACCCCTTGGACTCCGGATCGATTCAGGGAGTGTGCCATGGGGGTTTGATTGTTTTACTGTGATATTAGTGCATCTGACTGGATGATATGATATGGATATGTTCTGACGTGATTTGTTGATGATGCAAGCTGACAATAGCTTGCCGACCAGACTCACATATGGAGTAAAGGGGTCACACTCGACTACCAGAGATGTTGAGGGAGAGGTGTGGACAATATCCCTGCCACAACCTACTAGCACTCCCGTCGTGGCTCGAACTGTAGGTTAACTATTACCTAGTTCGAGAGGACCCATGATGCCATGAGGGCAGACTATGACAGTCGCTCACGATGATTATAAGGGGCACGCAATAAGGCGGGGGCCTTATTCCTTAGAATCCCTTAGTCTCCCACAAGTTCACCTGGCGGAGTTTTGACTCCAGGGCTTATTGTTGTCTACCAAATCATTCAAGAGGTGAGTGGCACCCTTGGATCACGTAGTGCATCCTGAAGGGCACGTCGCGCAAAGGAACAGATGAGGCAAGTGGCACCCTTGGAGAACCTAGTGTGTGCTGAAGGGCACGTCGCGTTGTTGATGATAGAGGGATGAACCTAGATGACCCTAAGAAAAATAACATGTTAAGTAATTTTTAAAACAATTTCCCTAATTAAATGTCGCCCAGTATGAAATTTAAGGCCTAAGTCTAAATTACGCTCGTGGTAAAATTTTGTCTTCTATAAAAAAAATAGTAATAAAAAAAAATAAAAAATAAAAACAACTTAAATAATAATTATGATCTTCGTTAGATCTTGTAACATGAAGGGAGTAAGAAATTTAATTTATTCATAAAAAAGGTAAAATTATGTTGGATTAAAATTAAAAAGGGAATTAATTGTTTTATTACCTTAATAAATTAAAGTATACTAATTAAATAAGAAAAGGGAAAAAG
>SNQJ01S0070669.1:0-17239 GCA_010110895.2 Picea sitchensis
GCGCCATAAATATTCACAGTATAACTTTTATCATGCCCCCGCTTAATCATCCATTTTTTCTTTTTCGTTGCATTTGCATGCAGGCCCATACCACCCAAACCCATTGCAATTCTATCTTTCAACCCATAGTTTTCCAACATTAGTTAAATTCCTAGTGTTTCCAACGTTTTCTATGGTTGTTATATATTAAGTTTAAATTTCCAAAGTTTCCAAGCTTATTAATCTTTTATGTTTAGTCATTTATATTTTATATTTAATCATTTGGTGCTTGTAGTTAATCTTTCTTTCGAGAGTTTACTACTATTATATATTAAGTTTGAATTCCCAAAGTTTTCATTGTTATTAATTTTTCCAACGTTTAGTCTGGCTATATATTGAGTTTTCTCAATAATAACACTCACTTTTAGGAAGCAATGTTGTTTTAAAAAAACAAAAACTTGATTAAGAAAGAGGTGATTACAAGAATTTTTGGGGGGTTTTATTGTCCAAGGATAATTGGGTTTACCATCCAAGGATCGCTAGTTGTTGGCACAGGGGCAGAGCTAGGGTTCAACGCTACAAACACGCACTAACAAAGCCCTTACTACCAATCCTTTTGGCAACACCTGCGAAGCAAATGAAGTCTCACCCAAGGTAGAGGCAGGGGTGGTTGCAAAACTCAGGTGTCTGCAACCTTAGCTGGGACAAAGATCTATGATTATAACACTTAGCAATCACCTAGCATAGATTATTCATCAATATTCAACCCTCATGATACTTTGCAGATAGCACAAATCATCGCAGTATGTATTTAGATCTAAGGTAATTCAACACTTAGCCACAACAAGATAGATTAGATTCAGTAGGTCATTCACTAAGCATATTACATAACAAATCTAACATTCATTCATATCTTAGAAGCACACAGAATAAATAGATCTATCTAAACTCATCAAAGCACTTAGCAAAGGAAGAGACAAACACAATAGGTCGAGGCACAGAGCACAACACACATATTTACCATGGCTCACCCCCACCCTGGGGCTACATCCACAAAGTCTTCTTCTTTATTAGCTTCAGTTAATCAGGTTACATCACAGAGCCATCCAAACCCCTCTTCGCATAGGACAGAAGATCTACGCAACCCGCTAGATCCTTCTTCCTTGCGTTACAACACTTAGCTTCCTATAACAACCTCACAGTAACTTGCACTTAGCCTTGCAATCCTTACGCAGTTCGCACGGAGCACTTATTCAACATCACATAGATGCAAGACCAATTGCACTAAGAAATCACACCTACTTCAAATCTACTTCATATCTATTTATACATACAAAACTGGGCCTAAGCGTGGGTAAACCCATGGGCCGACATCGCTTTCCCATTACATTATCCCCCAAAACCCAAAAAGAACCCAAAAAGGGGTCTAGCTTCCACAATTTCCGCTTCGCGTTTTGCTCCATTTTTGACAAGCTGTCGAAGTTCAAAAAATGGTCAAATATGACCAAGTGTTCCTCAAAACTTGGTCAGGGCCAACATGTCCCCAACACTCACCTGTGACTCGTCCCGAGTCACTCAGGTCTGGGTAACTTTGCCTCAAAGGTCTCAAGCTTGGCTCAAGCTGCTTTGACTTGTCTCTGTGCTACTGCTTCTTGCTCAACGAATTCCTGAACAACTGCTTCGTTGATAGGTCCTTCCAGTTGTTGCTCGACTGTAACAACTACTTGTTCTAGTGGTGTTCCTTCTCCTTCAATTTCTTCAAACAATAGGTAGGCCGCCTCCTGGCTCGGATAGAGTTTCTGGTTGACTTCCATCACTCTATTCTGCGTGGTAAGAATGATTTGTTGGGCAGTGCGTTGTTCCTGGGATCTCTTCATCCTCTCGATGGGTGACAAGAGCTTGAGCTACGCCTATATTGTATCTGTGTGTTTCTTTGCTTCTTGGAGTTGGGACTCCAGTTTATTCAACTCTGGGTCTTCAGATAGTTGTTCATATATCTGTGCACTTCTGCTACTTAGTTGTTTACATTATGCAGTAAGTGTTTTAATCCTCTCAACTGTGCTATGAGCATTCAATTCTCATTGGTCGTGCACTTCTTATGAGGTATGTGGTATGACCTGAATCTCTAATTACATGACCCTTTGTTGAAGTTGTTTAATAACTTCATCCAACTTCATCACTTGGCGCTCTATGGGCTCTTCGGCCTTCTGCACTAAGCCGATCATAGAGCGAAATGCTCTATTAACTGCTTCTTCAATTCTATCTACTTTGCGAGCAATTGCTCTTTCTCTTTTTGGATCTTCGCTCCGTCTTCTTCAAATTTTTCTTGGAGATAATTCTTCTCTTGTTGCACGGCTTGGCGTTGTTCAATAATTTCCTCCTGTGCTTTATTTAGGGCCTAGGTGGCCTGCGCTTTTTCTTCCTGAGCATGTTGAAGGCGTACTTCGACTGTATCAACAATCTTGCAGAGCTGAACTGATTCATCTCCCACTTCTGTTGTTCCTTATGGTAGATATGCAATAAAGATTTCTCGGCTAGACTGAAGTTCTTGTTGTACTCCTTGGAGTGCGATCTCAATTTGGCTATACATTTTTTCCTGCTTCGCCTCCTGCTTCTTTATGATTTCCTTTGAAGTATCATTGACCACCGCAACAATGAAATCAAAGTCATCCAATGTGAGGGAAGTTCGCATCTTGGTTACAAGGGTTATTGGTTTCTTTATGGAGGAAGACTTCAGAGGTGAGACCTTCCTTTTCTTTGATGAGTCTTCTTCATCCCTAGGCGGTGGTACATCGAATTTCTGTTGTTTAGTTTATGTACCTTGTTCGTCATCACCTTCTTCACATGGTGTAATGGAAATCATACTTATAGATAGGCTGTCAACATCCTGAACTTCTTCATTCTTCTTCGTCGTCTTTGTTTTCTTTGTCTTACTGGGCCCAGGTGTATCCTGCGTAGTTCTGGGATTTTCGATGTCGGACATTTATGCGGGGTCTGCTAAACAAGGAGGTTCGCTGATCATTCCTTGGTGATCTCTTCTAGGTCTTCTTTTGTCATCTTATAATAGGATTGAAGTTGTTCCTGGTGCTCATCAGCTTGTGGGGTTAGGTATATAAAGTGGCGGTCCATGCTGAACTTTATCAGAGGTCAGAATCTCTGTAAAGTGTTTGGGGTTATGCAAGGTTCGCTCCTTATGGTTTCTTTCAATTGGTTATAGTACACATGGAAAACGACATTCAATTGCCATTGCTTGCTCATGTCCTTCGAGTACCATGATGTACTGAACTTCGCGGCTAGTGGCTCAAAGGGGGCAAGGTCCAGGAAGGTTGCGCCTTCCGATAGCTCCCATGCAACAAAAGAGATCAGTATCAGGAGTCAGCTAAAATGGAATTCATGCCCCTAATCCTAGGCTTCTCTGCAGTCAATCTCCATTTGATTCACCAAGTACTTCGCCCAGTTCATCTGTAGTCCCTCTACACACTTTCCTGTGAGGTCAACTACAAAGCTAGATACTTGTGTTGGTCAATTCTTGCATACCAACTTTCCTGCGATCAGTTGGCATGCAAGGCGCACTACGCCACTTTCAATAGAAGCTACCTTGTATCCTCTCATGCCTTTCTCAACATCACCATAGGCTTCTTTGATCTTCTGTGCAAGAGCACGGTTTGCAGTCTTTCCAGGATAATACTCATGGGGATCAGGGCCCTGCGTGCTAAGCCCAATGATCCTATTGATCAGTGTCGGATCAATAGTTATGCGATGGTCTAACTACAGGTATCCTCCATGGTAACTTGCTAGCAACAATTTTACACAAGCATTCACCTCCTGGTGTCTGCCGAAGTGCAGTATTTTCATAACGTTGAGCAAAGTAGACTGCGCAAGGTTCATCGTCCATTGTTGAGGGATGAGCTTCGAATTCTTTCCCTTAGTTCTCGTCAAGTACTTATATGGGGTGAGGATGCTGTAAAATTTACGGTCCCCCAGGTTGAAGTCGAAAAACTTCAACACTGTAACCTTGTCTTGAACTGCGCGATAGGTGTGCACTCCTTTCAGTAGATATGCAGTGACTAGGGTGTATTCAAAGTCTCTAGGGACACTTTCCCTGTTAATCCAATTGCTCATAGGGGGTATGTAAGTTGGTAGGATGGATGGCACTAAATTCGCGTTGTCTATGTCATCCTTATGCTTATTTCTTCTCTCTGTGTCGGCTCGAGATGTTCCTTCTTGAGAAAATAATGGGGAGATTTGCACTCCTCTCGTTGATGATGCTTGGACTCCAGTGGACATGCTTATTTCTGACATGGCTCTCTCAGTCATTAAATCGAGAAGGACCTCTGTGACGGATTCCTCAAGTGCGGTGAGCTCGTCGGACATACGCACTTGGGAAAGATAATCGGGGTCACGATGATCTCAAAAAAATGCACTAGGATGAACAATTGCCTTGCAATGATTATTGTAGACAATCACTAGTTCTTTGGGCTTCGATTTTTTAGTTGGAAAAAATATTCTTCTGGCATGGCACGATGAGCTAAATAGGAAACTCATCAACGGTCTACTTGCAATGGGTATGAAGTTTCCATGAACGTTGATCCATCCATTATGGCGTGGTCCAATGGTCTGGTGGTGATCCTTTAATGATTTTCTGTCCGTTTGGGGCCAAAGTTCAATGGGTATATCGGTCCAACAACTATATTGCTTCGCCACGACAAAGTGCCATATGTCACTGTTCTGATATCCTGATGAAGCTCAATTCCTGTGATTTTTCCTTCTGTGAAGTTTCCTTTGGAATCTTCTGTAACTTTTTTATCTTGGCTCTCTTCTTACTTAGCTTCCTAGCCTTCTTCCCAGTGAGCTTTGTCTCGGTCATCATTTTTCCATTATGATTCTTATCTTCTCTCAACATAGTCACTTCACAATGCTGATATTCTTTCTTCATATCCAAGGGTAATACTCCTTCATCATATGGATTAGGTATTTCGGTCTTCTGTGGTTCCTCTATTGCTCTTATAGCTTCGACATCAAAGTACCTTGTGTTTAATAGCTTAGATCTATTCTCTTGTTCTTCCATCAAGTAGGTGATCCTTCTAGTCATAAATTCCATGAGCTCTTGCTTCTTTTGTTCTAGGGATTCCTTTTCTTCGTTTCTCCAAATATGGTCTTTTTCAATCCAGATCTTGCCTAACAAAGCTGGAAATGCGGCATGGTCCTCAATAAATTTAATAAATTCAAATTCTTCCTCTGTCGAATATCCATGGGTACTCATAGTTGTCTGGGTAATCCTGCCACATAGGGTTACCATTTTTCCTTTAAACAACCCTATTTTTCCTAGTGAAGGAACCATAACAGGCTTTCCTAGGGTTTCCCAAGTACTTTATGGCATAATGTTCATCTATGTTTCTTAATCTAGAGCACATTCAATGTCGAAGTCTTCTATTCTTACTTTGATTTTCTCATTTTCTTTTAAGATCTCTCACAAACTGACATCTTTATGTTCATCCAGGGTTTCTTTCATTTTCAGTAACATAATCTATGATTCTTTCTGCGATTCTTCTATAATCTTAATCTCTTGATCTCCTTCAGAGTTTTCTTGCTCCATATTCAGCTTTTCAAGTCTACCAATCATTCTATGGAAATCAAGTACTTCATTGTCCATAGCCTTACAACAGAGGCAACTAGGGTTTCTCCCAGGGCATTCCTTAACATTATGTCCTGGTCTTCTGCAACTGTAAAAAAGAGTTAATGCTCTCTTTCTCTTCAATGATCCCCAACTTTTCTTGTACTGTGCACTAGGGCCATAATGGCTAGCCTGCAAAAATTTCTTTCTAGGATCCTGCATCCATTGGTTAGTCCAAAATTCTTTCTATGCATAGGTAAACATATCTTTCATTATTCTTATCATATCTGTTCATATCAAACATTCTTTCATCTAACAAAACCCTAGTTTTCAAGCTAGGAAAAAATCTATCAAGCATACCTAAATCCATAGTTTAGAAACAAAAAATTTCACTTCTTTTACTTCTACAGGGCACAAAGCTTCCAGATCTAAGAAATTTTAACTATTCTTACCTTTATCAGAGAATAGAGATTACATATCTTACTTCTTTTCTTCAGTATCAACCTCTTTTCTTGTAGATCTGACTTCTTTCCTTCATATCTATCCTTCCTTCTTCAACACAAAGCTTGTCATATCAACTGGATCACTGCGCACTAGGGCATAGATCCGCACACAAACCTTTCACAATTTCAGGACGAATCTTTGTACAAAGCGTCTTCAACTAATTTCCCAACAATCAAAGTTTTACGTCTCGGCAACAGAACCATTTGTTGGCATAGGGGCAGACCCAGGGTTCAACGCTACAACAATGCACCAACAAATCCCTAACTACCGACCCTTTCGGCAAAACCTGCGAAGCAGATGAAGTCTCACCCGAGGTGGAGGCAGGGGTGGTTGCAAGACTCAAGTATCTGCAACCTTAGCTGGGACACAGATTTCTGATTATAACACTTAGCAATCACCTAGCATATATTATTCATCAATATTCAACCCTTATGATACTTCGTAAATAGCACAAAGCATTGTAGTACGTATTTAGATCTATGATAATTCAACACTTAGCCACAACAAGATAGATTAGAGCCGGCAGATCCAACACTAATCATATTACATACGAGATCTAACATTCATTCATATCTCAGAAGCACAAATAATAAATAGATATATCTAAACTCATCAAAGAACTTAGCAAAGGAAGAGACAAACACATCAGGTCAAGGCACAGAGCACAAAACATAGATTTACTTGGTTCACCCCCACCCTGAGGCTACATCCACAAAGTTTTCTTCTTTATTAGTTTTAGTTAATCATGTTACAACATAGAGCCATCCAAACCTCTCTTCGCATAGGACATAAGATCTGCACAGCTCACTATATCCTTCTTCCTTGCATTACAACACTTAGCTTCATATAGCAACCTCACAGTAACTTGCACTTAGCCTTGCAATCCTTACACAACTTGCACGGAGCACTTATTTAACATCACATAGATGCACTACCAATTGCACTAAGAAATCACACCTACTTCACATCTACTTCATATCTATTTATACATACAAAATTGGGCCAAACGTGGGTAAACCCATGGGACGACATCCCTTTCCCATTACATTATCCCCCAAAACCTAGAAAGGACCCAAAAAGGGGTCTAACTTCCACGATTTTCGCTTCGCGTTGTGCTCTATCTTTGACAAGCTGTCAAAGTCCCAAAAACGGTCAAATATGACCAAGTGTTCCTCAAAACTTGGTCAGGGCCAACACTAGTTTATAGAGAAACTATCATGGATTATCATTTAGTTTTATTTTGGAGGAAAGTCTATATTTCGTACTACTACTCATGATCTTTATTTAGTTTCATGTATTTTGATTTAGTTTCGTGTCTGTTGTTTCCAATAATCTCATATGGCTTAAATTGTTACAGCATTAAATGTGCACTAAATATTATGTGGGATAATGAAAATATGAGGTCGTGTATAATTCAAATATGAGATTGTGTCTACAACGTTTAATATTGCGTGCCAAGGTGGTTATTGGTACCATATGGAACTGTATTTGCAGATATGGTGGCAATAAAGAACAATTTTCGAATTATGGCTCTTTATTGTCGCCATATCTCCAATACTATGGCAAGGCATTTTCAAGGATGTTTAGGTATATCAACATGGTTTTAAATTTATGGATAATTGTTAAGTGGAATTAAGAGTCGATGGAAAGAATCATTCGAGAGAGTAGTTAGAGGCTTACAATTAAATTTTTTTCAAGTGATGGACTGGCCATTGTATATGAAAAATAAAGGCCAAAGGTTGTTGAATCACTGTATATTTGGAATAAAAGTTAAAGTTTGAATGGCGCGAGAGGGTAGGCGGAGACGTCGAAATAGATTGAGTCACCACTCTAAAACAAATTAAAAAACCTTACAAATCCAAAACCTAATACACTCATTATATTTAACAAAAACACCATATGCACTCAATTAACATTTGTGAATTTTAATGTTCGTTGTGGTGTTTTTATGATCTAAAAATATACGAGGGATGTGTTTATCATTATAGTTTTCTTTCAATTTAGAAGGTGGGTTAACATTCCACATTATAACAAATTTAAATCTAACATAGGGTACGTCAGAATTATTTAATTTATCATAATTATCATTGTATATAAATTTGAAATGCAAAATCTAGCATATTGTTTTTCTCATATATTAATTATTTAACATCTCAAAAGACTACTTATCTCAGTTGATCGAATTTTGAAGAGTTACCACCACCCATAAATTAATTTTCACTGCCTTAACCACCTTATCCATTTAATGATCGAAGAGTTATCACCGCTGCACTATTTAATTTCTGGCTCATCGAATTTCAAAGGGGAAATGAAACATTAATGTTTAGGAAAAAAAATCCAAATTCACGGTACTTACAACGAAGGGGAAAGCCAACCGACTTATTGAATCAATATATATACATTCATGTAATTCATATTTTACGATGCACAGATATACAAAGAAAAACAGACAGAGTTTTTGAGAGTGTTATCAGGGGATTTTATACTTTGTTTTTGTTTGTATCTCTATTTGAAAACTTCAGTTAAATTCTTATGTTGTGAAATGTTTTGCTGTAGAATCTTATTAAGTTTTTAATACAAAAGTATTGGGTGGATTTATTGTTGCAGGGAAGGATTCAGTGAATTTATTTTGCTATTGTAACATGTGTTTTTAGTATGTTCTTATAATTCCCATGTTTATGTTATAACTTTGTTTTGTTGTAAATACATTTTACACATTCTTAAACAAACGAATGTAGCTTACAGGTGTTGTCACACAGCGTTGAAACTCGTGTAGTGGATATTTATTGTTCTCTGAAGCACTCCCCTGCACCCTTCATTGTGGTATCAGAGCTAGTAATATTTCTGATTCCTCGTTGTAACTGAATATAGTGATTTGGAATCTGATTTGAAATGGCTACAAATAGTAATTTGGCTCAGCCACAGATTGTTTCTTTGAATGAAAGAAATTATGATTCTCGTTTTATCACAATGAGAACAATTCCGCGTTCTCAAGATATTTGGGAGTTTGTTACTGTTGGTTATCGAGAGTAGTAGAAATGGCTCTAACAAATGTTGAACTATTTTTGTTAAAGGAGAAAAGAAATAAAGACAACAAAGCCCCTTGTCTTATTCAACAAGGCTTAACTAAAACCATATTTTCAAAGGTGACAAGTGCAGTATCTTCAAAGAAATCTTGGGACATTCTTGAAACTAGCTATCAAGGTGTATCCAAGCTGAAAACTGCCAAGGTTTAGAATTTAATAAGAGACTTCGAAAATATGACGATGAAGGACAATGAGTCAGTTGATAGTTTCATGAATCAAGTCATGAATATTGTGAATTAGCTAAGGCATCATGGTGAAGATCTCTCAGACAAGAGATTAATTGAGAATGTTCTCAGATCTTTGCCAACGAAATTTGAATATGTAGTTGTACCCATAGAAGAATTTAAAGATATTAGTTTAAAGCATATTGGTGAATTAACTAGTTCTATCATTGTTCATGAATCCAGGATGTCTAATATGATAATCCATTAGAGAATTCTTTAAAATCCCAACTTCATGTTACTAGAGGCAGAGGTAGAGAAAGTTCTGGTAGAAGAGGAAGAGAAGGTTGATTTACTAGTCAAAGAGATAGAAAAAATGATTCAGAATCTTAGGAGAAAACTCAACAGAATCCTCCTATTTTGAGGGGGAGTAGCAATAGATATTGGCAACAAGGAAATCAAAGGTATGCTAAATATAAGGTACAATGTTATTATTGTAATAAATTTGGACATTATGCTAACAAGTGTTGGAAAAGGAAAGTAGATGTTGGAAAGCAGTCTGCACATATGAAAGAGGAGTTAGAGGATGATCAAAAACTTGTGTTTCTGGCTTGTAATGTCACCCAGGAAAGTTCAAATGATGTTTCTTTTTTGGAAAGAGGATGTAGCAATCACATGACTGAAATAATAGTTTGTTTTCTAGTTTAGATACCAATATTCAGTCTGAAGTAAAGTTGTGTAATGACTGTAAGGTAAGAGTTAATGGTAAAGGTGTGATTCCTGTTTATACTAATAATGATGAAAGAACAAAAATAGATGATGTTTATTATGTAGGTGGTATGAAATGCAATATGTTAAGTGTTGGACAAATGATAGAGAAAAAGTACAGAGTGTTCTTCAAGAACAAGGTATGTACAATTTATGATAAGTATCCAAGTAAGTAGTTGATTTCTAGAGTAGAGATGACAAAGAGTAGAATGTTTCCACTTATTATGATAAATGATATGAATGACTCTTTGAATTCTTATAAGTCTAAAGGTTTGGATGAGTCATGGATAGGGAATTTTAGATATGTCCATTTACATTTTGGAGGTTTAGATTTGTTGCAGAAGAAGAAAATGGTGAAGGTGTTGCCTAGTATTCAACAACCAACAACCTCATGTGAGAGCTGCATACTTGAAAATCATCATATGGATAAATTCATTTATGGAGTTTCGTA
This sequence comes from Picea sitchensis, assembly GCA_010110895.2. Classification (NCBI taxonomy): domain Eukaryota; kingdom Viridiplantae; phylum Streptophyta; class Pinopsida; order Pinales; family Pinaceae; genus Picea; species Picea sitchensis. Next base: position 10,564 of record SNQJ01S0070669.1, read on the forward strand.
CATGGATAAAGCTCCATTGGAACTCATTCGCACAAACTTATGTGGATCGATGCAAACCTATCCATTGATTGGTAATGTCTATTTTATGACTTTTATTAATGATTTCAGTCGAAAAACTTGGGTTTATTTGCTAAAGTAGAAGCCTGAAGTGTTTGATACATTTAATAGGTTTATAGTTATGGTTGAAAAAGAGAATGGAAAATATATTAAAGTCTTGAGATCAGACAGAGGAGGTGGGTATATGCTAACTGATTTCATGGAGTTTTGTGAGTCTCATTGAATCAATGGACAGCTTACCACTCGTTATAATCCACAACAGAATGGAGTAGTTGAAAGAAAGAATCGAACTGGATTATTAATATGGCTAGAATTAATATGGCTAGAATTATGTTGAACGAGAAGCATCTTCCAAACGAATATTGGGGTGATGCGGTTTTTTGCTCATTATATATTCTGAACAGAAGTCCAACTAAGAGTGTGAAGAATCAAGTTCCCTAGGAATCTTGGAGTTGTAAGAATACCAATGTATACCATTTGAGTATTTTAGGGTGTGTGTCTTATGCACAAGTACCTGAAGAGATGAGGATAATGTTGGATGAAAAAAGTGATAAATGTGTATTTTTTGGATACAATGAGGAGTCTAAGTCATATATACTCTATAATATTGTCTCCAAGAAGTATTTTATCAACAAAGATGTTGAGTTCAAGGAAGAAGAAGCTTGGCATGGTAGCATTGATAAAATTGTTTTAGGGGGAGCTAAAATATCTCATGAAGATGATGATGTAGATGATAAGGATGTATAGGGTGGAAAATTGAATGCATAGTCACATACACCTGCAATAAGAACTATTGTAAGACAATCACCAGGATTCATCCCATCACAACTAAGAATTACTATAACATATAATCATGGTGAGCCATCAGGTCATGGTGGAAAGAAAACATGATCAGAGGTAAGTGACGAATCAAATGCTTGTTGGCATGTTTTACAGGAAGAGTGTGTTTGTCATTGATGGAAAGAACAACAACAACGATGGAAAAAAGGAAAAGCATAAGCTCGGGAGGAGAAGCGAACATTATGTAGAGATCAAAGCTTAGAAGAGATAGTGTTTTCTAGAAGTGAAGATGAGGTCCAAGAGACAGACTCGTAGGAGGAGAAAAGGTAGATACCTTTGAACACTTAGAAAACCTTCTAAGTCAGAGAGATTAGAAGATCATGAGAGAGAGAAATAGTGGCTGTTGGATCAATGATCCAGATGACCAACGACCATCCGATCAAATCAAGTGAAGGATAGGATAAATGAGGCATAAGGTTTGATATTTCGATTATCCGAATCTTCGTCAGTTGTCACATCAAATTAAGTGGAAGGATATGATAAGAAAAGATGGAGAGTCGTTGTATTTAATCCAAGACAAAGATGCATTGCAGACATATCAAGTCATTGATATAAGATCTTGATCAAATGAACATCATTTGTTTCGGGTCTAAATTTATGAGGAGGTTACGCTCCGAAAAAATCTCACTTCAAGATTTTTCAGTTTCAGATCTGAAATACCTGAAGCCTGGAGAGCTAGAGAGTTGAAATAAAATCTCGACCGTCGGATCATCCGAAGTAGATCTCAGTTGTTAGATCATATGAAGAAGATCCCAAGCATTAGATTGTCTCAAGTGAATCTAGGTCATCTGATCCAGAGCGTCAGTTTGAGATATGAAACTCATGAAGCTCGAATCACGAAATAAATCACAACCGTTGATTTAAGGAGGTTAGATCTAATCCACAGATCGTGAAAGAAAAAATTTGAATCTTTCGTTTAGGAGCACCATCAATATGATGAGATCGACCGTCCCTTCGCATTATGGGGATTGAAAGTGCACAAACTTTAAAATGTTGAAGGCGGCCCGAAATCGAAACCATAGTTTTGGAGAAAGTACATGTGGAGCGTTGTGTTGAATTGCGGGGTGAAAAGTAGATTTCCCTCAAACCACCTTTGGTCGCGCCCGTAATCCCATGGTCACATGAGATCATCTCCCAAGGTCACATAAAAGAAATATAGGGGAAGGATATAGCATTGCTAGGCTCCACATCAAAGGTTACGCATTGAAAAATAAAAAAGCCTCTATGTGTATAATCCAACGATGTTGATCAAATCGAATCTGATCGAAGGGTTGTTGTTTCACTTCCTGGTTTCTTGATCAGTTATGATTCAGTTACACTAACTGAATCATTGTTCTAGGATGTCGGAATCATGGCTCTTGAGTGTTCTGAGATTCACAACATGGGCGTTGGAGATTCAAAGAGTAACAAATGATGAGGGCATGAATAAAAGAAAGATGTCATGAAAGATGAAGGTAGTTATTTCTCGGTAAAATAAGTTGAACTATATGTAATCAAGAAGAAAGAAGGAACAAAGAGGAAAATATGTAGAGATGAAGAACATAAGCTGGACAGAGTAGAAATGGTGAAAACAAAAAACTGTACGAGAACCTAAGAGCATATGGAGAGAGACAACAAGTGGAGCCAAGCACGAACAAACAAAGGCAGAGCATAATTGCAGAACTGAGAAGAAGTTGTAAGCATTGAAATTTATGTATTGTTGTAAGGTCTTATTAAAGTAAAGATTTATAGTCAGGGTGGTAGGGTGGTGCTAGGGAAGACTGTTGTCCTTAGAGTTTCAAGTGGTTTCTTGAACAAAGGGAGTTGTAGCTTCCATCTGGTTGCAGCCAGAAAAAACCAGGGTGGTAGGGTGGTGTAAGGGAGAACCATTTTTCTCTGTTATAGAGGTTGGTGCCTGTGTGACTGGAAGTTGGTGCTTCCATCCAGTTGGTGATGGAACACTCAGGGAGTTGGTGCTTCCATCCAGTTGGTGATGGAACACTCAGGGAGTTGGTGCTTCCTTCTAGTGGGTGCTAGAGAAACCAGAGAGTTGGTGCTCTCTGCAAGTTGCAACTTGTTAACAAAGAGGTTGTAGCATCATTTTGAGTTGGTGCTCAAAGATTGATGATGTACAAAAATTAAAAGAATCTCTATCATTCTAAGAAGAAGAGGTTTTATCCCTTTATGGGTTTCCTCATGAATATTTGTCTCTTTGTATATCATATGTGATTGATATTTGTTATTTCTGTTGTTCATGACTTGCATAATCTTGATGATCACTTGGAGAACATTAATAATATTTCAATAGGCATAAAATTGTTTAAGAACAGTAACAACTGATTCACACCGCCCCTCTCATTTGTCTTAGTACTGCCAACAATCCTACTTTAGCTTCATTAAGAAACAAAATTAGAGGTCATAAGACTAGAAGTTTAAAATAATTGTATGAGAAAAATGATGAAGTAGATCAATTTTCAAATTTTTCATTAATTTCATATGATTCTGTAAATTTTGATGATGTTGTTAAGAAAGAAGTTTTCGTAGAAGCAATGAATGAAGAAATCGATGCCATAGAAAGGAATAATACTTGGGAACTTATACATTTGCGAAGATAAAAATTGTATAGGTGAAGTTGAGAAGCACAAGGCAAGGCTTGTATCTCATGGGTTCAATCAACAACCATGTATTGAATATAATGAAACTTTTGCACTTGTAGCCAGGCTTGATACAGTAAGAATGGTTTTATCCATTGCTGCACATAATAAATGATATATGTACCAAATGGATGTAAAATTGTATTTTTAAATGGTTTTCTCGAAGAAAAGGTTTATGTGAAACAACCTCCAAGATACAATATTGATGGACACAAATGTAAGGTCTACATGTTAAAGAAATCACTATATGGATTGAAACAAGCACCTAGAGTATGGTATAGAAGAATTTATCAATAGTCTAATAGTGAAGGATTCATTAGGAGTCTGAGTGAGAGAACACTGTATACAAAGGTAAATCAGGAAGGTAACTCTTGATTGTATGCTTGTATGTTGATGATTTGATTTTCACCGGAAATATTTCAGTGGATGAGTTTAAGACAACCATGAAAACTGAGTTTGAAATGACTGATTTAGGAATGATGAAGTATTTTCTAAGAATTTAAGTAAATCAATCTGAAGATGGTATTTTTATTTTTCAAACTAAGTATGCAAAGGACATATTGAAAAGGTTAAGGATGGTGAACTGTAAACCGGTTGTAACACCAATTGCAACTAGAACAAAACTCAGTAAGAATGACGAGGGGTCATGTGTTGATCTGACTATGTATAAAACATTGGTTGTAAGTATTATGTATTTGAAAGAAACAAGACTTTATATTTTGTTTGATGTAAGTTTGATTTATAGATTTATGGACACTTCAAAGAGAACTGATTGGCAAGCTAGAAAAAGGATCCTAGATATGTTGTTGGAACAACAAATTATGGTGTTTTATACACATCAGATTAAGTTGATTGGATATACTGCTAGCGATTTTGCAGGTACTGTAGATGATAGAAAGAGCACATCAAGATATGTTTTCAGATTTGGATCATGAGTTGCAGCTTGGGATTCAAAGAAGAAACCCATTATGACTTTATCATCTTCTGAGGTAGAGTATATTGTAGAAACAACAGTTGCATGTCAGACTGTGTGGATGAGAAGGATTGTCACTGAGATGTTGCATGAACAAAAAGAACCAACTCATATTTTCTGTGACAATAAATCAGTGATTGCTCTGTCACGAAATCATGTTTTCCACAACAAAACTAAGCATATTGATACAAAATATGATTTTATTCGAGAGTTGATAAAAAATGATTAAATTGAACTGTAGAGTTTTACAAAATTGAAGATCGATGTGAAAACATGTTTACAAATCCCTAGCAAAGGAATTATTTGAAATTCACATACAAAACATTGGGGTTTGTGAACTTTAATATTGCATAGTTTTGTTTTTGGGTGAAATGATTAAGGGGGAGAATGTTAGAGATTAATCATTTCACATCCCAAAATATGGCTTATCTCAACCGATATAATTTTGAAAAGTTACCACCGTCCATAAATTAATTTCCATCGCCTTAACCACCTTATCCATTTAATAATCAGAGAGTTATCACCGCTACACTATTTGATTTTCGGCTGATCAAATTTCAAAGGGGAAATGAACCATTAATGTTTAGGAAAATCCGAATTCGACTTATCTACAACGAAGGGGAAATCTAACCGAATTATTAAATCAGTATATATACATCCATGTAATTCATATTTTAGGATGCACATATATACAAAGAAAAATAGATAGAGTTTTTGAGAGTGTTATCATGGGACTTTATACTTTGTTTCCATTTGTATCTGATTTTGTAAACTCATGATGATGTTTAGATTCGTTACATTGTAATTTATTTTGTTTTAGAATGCACACTTTGCTTTTTGTTTGAAAACTTCAGTTAAATCCTTACGTTGTCCAACGTTTTGCTGTAGAATATTATTAAGTTTTTAGTACATAAGTACTCAATGGATTTACTGATGTAAGAAAGGATTCAATGAAATTATTTTGCTATTGTAACCCGTGCTTTTAATCTGTTGTTATAATTCCCTTGTTTCTGTTATAACTTTGTTTTGTTGTAAATCCATTTTACACTACTGAAACACATGGTTGTAGATTATAGGTGTTGTTACACAATGTTGAAGCTCGTGTAGTGGATGTTCATTGTATTCTGAACCACTCCCCCGCATCCTTCATTTTTTAATTAAATAATTTATTTAATAAATGTTTTAAAAGTGGTGGAGATAAATCTTATCAAAACTTATGATAAGTTTATGCCTATATCAACCACCTTTATTATGTGGTTGTGTTATTTTTGCATTGATTTTGTGGAATTATTATTGGAACTAGAAAGATATTTGATTCTGCACTAATTTTCTAATATGCATCTATTGATATGCATTTTAAAACGTTATAAGCTTTGGCTTTTTTTCTAGGGATATTTTCCATTTAATTTTGATCTAAATTCAACGAGACATTGTTAACATGCTGATTCCTTTTATGCACTCTGAAATCCAATTTAAATTACAAAAAAAAAATCATTCACCCAAATTTATATGGGGGCTTTCAGCGAAAAATGCCACACATAAACAAATCCATTTTTAAATTGGAAAATGAATGTGACGTGGAACAATAAAGAAATAAAATCGATTCTATCATGTTGTCCTCTTTCAATCTTATCTATCCAATATCCAATGTTCAAGTAGATAGAGGTTTATGGATCAAATATCATGCTGCTCCAGTGTCCCACCGCTTGCCACTCCAATCTCTAGGCACTCCAACAAATCTTCTACTACTGCCACATCCCTTGCAATCTCATCTCAATTTCCAACCCACTACCATCACCTATGTAGTATCAACGTTCACCGACCGTTTCGAATTTCTTTCTTGTTTCTACATATCCATTTTCTTATAAGCCCGCGCTTTTTTCCTATAAGCCCATGGTATTTCCTGTATTAGCATTGGGTTTTTCATGTCGACGTCAAGTTAACTTGTCCATTTTATTTTCCAAGCCTTTAATGAAACAATTTCTACAATCATTGTATAAATCAATGTTATTCATTGTTATTTTACATGTTGGTATTATTTCTTACTCTATACACCTCTAAAATATATGGAAACAATCAATTTGTTGGTGCACTACTAACTAAATTTTGAGATGTAAATGTCTAATCAATGTTATTCTATTTTTTTACATTCAAGGAAGGATCAACTAGCTAG
>SNQJ01S0070669.1:17249-41468 GCA_010110895.2 Picea sitchensis
AATTAATATATGAGAAAAACAATATGCTAGATTTTGCATTTCAAATTTATATACAATGATAATTATGATAAATTAAATAATTCTGACGTACCCTATGTTAGATTTAAATTTGTTATAATGTGGAATGTTAACCCACCTTCTAAATTGAAAGAAAACTATAATGATAAACACATCCCTCGTATATTTTTAGATCATAAAAACACCACAACGAACATTAAAATTCACAAATGTTAATTGAGTGCATATGGTGTTTTTGTTAAATATAATGAGTGTATTAGGTTTTGGATTTGTAAGGTTTTTTAATTTGTTTTAGAGTGGTGACTCAATCTATTTCGACGTCTCCGCCTACCCTCTCGCGCCATTCAAACTTTAACTTTTATTCCAAATATACAGTGATTCAACAACCTTTGGCCTTTATTTTTCATATACAATGGCCAGTCCATCACTTGAAAAAAATTTAATTGTAAGCCTCTAACTACTCTCTCGAATGATTCTTTCCATCGACTCTTAATTCCACTTAACAATTATCCATAAATTTAAAACCATGTTGATATACCTAAACATCCTTGAAAATGCCTTGCCATAGTATTGGAGATATGGCGACAATAAAGAGCCATAATTCGAAAATTGTTCTTTATTGCCACCATATCTGCAAATACAGTTCCATATGGTACCAATAACCACCTTGGCACGCAATATTAAACGTTGTAGACACAATCTCATATTTGAATTATACACGACCTCATATTTTCATTATCCCACATAATATTTAGTGCACATTTAATGCTGTAACAATTTAAGCCATATGAGATTATTGGAAACAACAGACACGAAACTAAATCAAAATACATGAAACTAAATAAAGATCATGAGTAGTAGTACGAAATATAGACTTTCCTCCAAAATAAAACTAAATGATAATCCATGATAGTTTCTCTATAAACTAGTGTTGGCCCTGACCAAGTTTTGAGGAACACTTGGTCATATTTGACCGTTTTTGGGACTTTGACAGCTTGTCAAAGATAGAGCACAACGCGAAGCGAAAATCGTGGAAGTTAGACCCCTTTTTGGGTCCTTTCTAGGTTTTGGGGGATAATGTAATGGGAAAGGGATGTCGTCCCATGGGTTTACCCACGTTTGGCCCAATTTTGTATGTATAAATAGATATGAAGTAGATGTGAAGTAGGTGTGATTTCTTAGTGCAATTGGTAGTGCATCTATGTGATGTTAAATAAGTGCTCCGTGCAAGTTGTGTAAGGATTGCAAGGCTAAGTGCAAGTTACTGTGAGGTTGCTATATGAAGCTAAGTGTTGTAATGCAAGGAAGAAGGATATAGTGAGCTGTGCAGATCTTATGTCCTATGCGAAGAGAGGTTTGGATGGCTCTATGTTGTAACATGATTAACTAAAACTAATAAAGAAGAAAACTTTGTGGATGTAGCCTCAGGGTGGGGGTGAACCAAGTAAATCTATGTTTTGTGCTCTGTGCCTTGACCTGATGTGTTTGTCTCTTCCTTTGCTAAGTTCTTTGATGAGTTTAGATATATCTATTTATTATTTGTGCTTCTGAGATATGAATGAATGTTAGATCTCGTATGTAATATGATTAGTGTTGGATCTGCCGGCTCTAATCTATCTTGTTGTGGCTAAGTGTTGAATTATCATAGATCTAAATACGTACTACAATGCTTTGTGCTATTTACGAAGTATCATAAGGGTTGAATATTGATGAATAATATATGCTAGGTGATTGCTAAGTGTTATAATCAGAAATCTGTGTCCCAGCTAAGGTTGCAGATACTTGAGTCTTGCAACCACCCCTGCCTCCACCTCGGGTGAGACTTCATCTGCTTCGCAGGTTTTGCCGAAAGGGTCGGTAGTTAGGGATTTGTTGGTGCATTGTTGTAGCGTTGAACCCTGGGTCTGCCCCTATGCCAACAAATGGTTCTGTTGCCGAGACGTAAAACTTTGATTGTTGGGAAATTAGTTGAAGACGCTTTGTACAAAGATTCGTCCTGAAATTGTGAAAGGTTTGTGTGCGGATCTATGCCCTAGTGCGCAGTGATCCAGTTGATATGACAAGCTTTGTGTTGAAGAAGGAAGGATAGATATGAAGGAAAGAAGTCAGATCTACAAGAAAAGAGGTTGATACTGAAGAAAAGAAGTAAGATATGTAATCTCTATTCTCTGATAAAGGTAAGAATAGTTAAAATTTCTTAGATCTGGAAGCTTTGTGCCCTGTAGAAGTAAAAGAAGTGAAATTTTTTGTTTCTAAACTATGGATTTAGGTATGCTTGATAGATTTTTTCCTAGCTTGAAAACTAGGGTTTTGTTAGATGAAAGAATGTTTGATATGAACAGATATGATAAGAATAATGAAAGATATGTTTACCTATGCATAGAAAGAATTTTGGACTAACCAATGGATGCAGGATCCTAGAAAGAAATTTTTGCAGGCTAGCCATTATGGCCCTAGTGCACAGTACAAGAAAAGTTGGGGATCATTGAAGAGAAAGAGAGCATTAACTCTTTTTTACAGTTGCAGAAGACCAGGACATAATGTTAAGGAATGCCCTGGGAGAAACCCTAGTTGCCTCTGTTGTAAGGCTATGGACAATGAAGTACTTGATTTCCATAGAATGATTGGTAGACTTGAAAAGCTGAATATGGAGCAAGAAAACTCTGAAGGAGATCAAGAGATTAAGATTATAGAAGAATCGCAGAAAGAATCATAGATTATGTTACTGAAAATGAAAGAAACCCTGGATGAACATAAAGATGTCAGTTTGTGAGAGATCTTAAAAGAAAATGAGAAAATCAAAGTAAGAATAGAAGACTTCGACATTGAATGTGCTCTAGATTAAGAAACATAGATGAACATTATGCCATAAAGTACTTGGGAAACCCTAGGAAAGCCTGTTATGGTTCCTTCACTAGGAAAAATAGGGTTGTTTAAAGGAAAAATGGTAACCCTATGTGGCAGGATTACCCAGACAACTATGAGTACCCATGGATATTCGACAGAGGAAGAATTTGAATTTATTAAATTTATTGAGGACCATGCCGCATTTCCAGCTTTGTTAGGCAAGATCTGGATTGAAAAAGACCATATTTGGAGAAACGAAGAAAAGGAATCCCTAGAACAAAAGAAGCAAGAGCTCATGGAATTTATGACTAGAAGGATCACCTACTTGATGGAAGAACAAGAGAATAGATCTAAGCTATTAAACACAAGGTACTTTGATGTCGAAGCTATAAGAGCAATAGAGGAACCACAGAAGACCGAAATACCTAATCCATATGATGAAGGAGTATTACCCTTGGATATGAAGAAAGAATATCAGCATTGTGAAGTGACTATGTTGAGAGAAGATAAGAATCATAATGGAAAAATGATGACCGAGACAAAGCTCACTGGGAAGAAGGCTAGGAAGCTAAGTAAGAAGAGAGCCAAGATAAAAAAGTTACAGAAGATTCCAAAGGAAACTTCACAGAAGGAAAAATCACAGGAATTGAGCTTCATCAGGATATCAGAACAGTGACATATGGCACTTTGTCGTGGCGAAGCAATATAGTTGTTGGACCGATATACCCATTGAACTTTGGCCCCAAACGGACAGAAAATCATTAAAGGATCACCACCAGACCATTGGACCACGCCATAATGGATGGATCAACGTTCATGGAAACTTCATACCCATTGCAAGTAGACCGTTGATGAGTTTCCTATTTAGCTCATCGTGCCATGCCAGAAGAATATTTTTTCCAACTAAAAAATCGAAGCCCAAAGAACTAGTGATTGTCTACAATAATCATTGCAAGGCAATTGTTCATCCTAGTGCATTTTTTTGAGATCATCGTGACCCCGATTATCTTTCCCAAGTGCGTATGTCCGACGAGCTCACCGCACTTGAGGAATCCGTCACAGAGGTCCTTCTCGATTTAATGACTGAGAGAGCCATGTCAGAAATAAGCATGTCCACTGGAGTCCAAGCATCATCAACGAGAGGAGTGCAAATCTCCCCATTATTTTCTCAAGAAGGAACATCTCGAGCCGACACAGAGAGAAGAAATAAGCATAAGGATGACATAGACAACGCGAATTTAGTGCCATCCATCCTACCAACTTACATACCCCCTATGAGCAATTGGATTAACAGGGAAAGTGTCCCTAGAGACTTTGAATACACCCTAGTCACTGCATATCTACTGAAAGGAGTGCACACCTATCGCGCAGTTCAAGACAAGGTTACAGTGTTGAAGTTTTTCGACTTCAACCTGGGGGACCGTAAATTTTACAGCATCCTCACCCCATATAAGTACTTGACGAGAACTAAGGGAAAGAATTCGAAGCTCATCCCTCAACAATGGACGATGAACCTTGCGCAGTCTACTTTGCTCAACGTTATGAAAATACTGCACTTCGGCAGACACCAGGAGGTGAATGCTTGTGTAAAATTGTTGCTAGCAAGTTACCATGGAGGATACCTGTAGTTAGACCATCGCATAACTATTGATCCGACACTGATCAATAGGATCATTGGGCTTAGCACGCAGGGCCCTGATCCCCATGAGTATTATCCTGGAAAGACTGCAAACCGTGCTCTTGCACAGAAGATCAAAGAAGCCTATGGTGATGTTGAGAAAGGCATGAGAGGATACAAGGTAGCTTCTATTGAAAGTGGCGTAGTGCGCCTTGCATGCCAACTGATCGCAGGAAAGTTGGTATGCAAGAATTGACCAACACAAGTATCTAGCTTTGTAGTTGACCTCACAGGAAAGTGTGTAGAGGGACTACAGATGAACTGGGCGAAGTACTTGGTGAATCAAATGGAGATTGACTGCAGAGAAGCCTAGGATTAGGGGCATGAATTCCATTTTAGCTGACTCCTGATACTGATCTCTTTTGTTGCATGGGAGCTATCGGAAGGCGCAACCTTCCTGGACCTTGCCCCCTTTGAGCCACTAGCCGCGAAGTTCAGTACATCATGGTACTCGAAGGACATGAGCAAGCAATGGCAATTGAATGTCGTTTTCCATGTGTACTATAACCAATTGAAAGAAACCATAAGGAGCGAACCTTGCATAACCCCAAACACTTTACAGAGATTCTGACCTCTGATAAAGTTCAGCATGGACCGCCACTTTATATACCTAACCCCACAAGCTGATGAGCACCAGGAACAACTTCAATCCTATTATAAGATGACAAAAGAAGACCTAGAAGAGATCACCAAGGAATGATCAGCGAACCTCCTTGTTTAGCAGACCCCGCATAAATGTCCGACATCGAAAATCCCAGAACTACGCAGGATACACCTGGGCCCAGTAAGACAAAGAAAACAAAGACGACGAAGAAGAATGAAGAAGTTCAGGATGTTGACAGCCTATCTATAAGTATGATTTCCATTACACCATGTGAAGAAGGTGATGACGAACAAGGTACATAAACTAAACAACAGAAATTCGATGTACCACCGCCTAGGGATGAAGAAGACTCATCAAAGAAAAGGAAGGTCTCACCTCTGAAGTCTTCCTCCATAAAGAAACCAATAACCCTTGTAACCAAGATGCGAACTTCCCTCACATTGGATGACTTTGATTTCATTGTTGCGGTGGTCAATGATACTTCAAAGGAAATCATAAAGAAGCAGGAGGCGAAGCAGGAAAAAATGTATAGCCAAATTGAGATCGCACTCCAAGGAGTACAACAAGAACTTCAGTCTAGCCGAGAAATCTTTATTGCATATCTACCATAAGGAACAACAGAAGTGGGAGATGAATCAGTTCAGCTCTGCAAGATTGTTGATACAGTCGAAGTACGCCTTCAACATGCTCAGGAAGAAAAAGCGCAGGCCACCTAGGCCCTAAATAAAGCACAGGAGGAAATTATTGAACAACGCCAAGCCGTGCAACAAGAGAAGAATTATCTCCAAGAAAAATTTGAAGAAGACGGAGCGAAGATCCAAAAAGAGAAAGAGCAATTGCTCGCAAAGTAGATAGAATTGAAGAAGCAGTTAATAGAGCATTTCGCTCTATGATCGGCTTAGTGCAGAAGGCCGAAGAGCCCATAGAGCGCCAAGTGATGAAGTTGGATGAAGTTATTAAACAACTTCAACAAAGGGTCATGTAATTAGAGATTCAGGTCATACCACATACCTCATAAGAAGTGCACGACCAATGAGAATTGAATGCTCATAGCACAGTTGAGAGGATTAAAACACTTACTGCATAATGTAAACAACTAAGTAGCAGAAGTGCACAGATATATGAACAACTATCTGAAGACCCAGAGTTGAATAAACTGGAGTCCCAACTCCAAGAAGCAAAGAAACACACAGATACAATATAGGCGTAGCTCAAGCTCTTGTCACCCATCGAGAGGATGAAGAGATCCCAGGAACAACGCACTGCCCAACAAATCATTCTTACCACGCAGAATAGAGTGATGGAAGTCAACCAGAAACTCTATCCGAGCCAGGAGGCGGCCTACCTATTGTTTGAAGAAATTGAAGGAGAAGGAACACCACTAGAACAAGTAGTTGTTACAGTCGAGCAACAACTGGAAGGACCTATCAACGAAGCAGTTGTTCAGGAATTCGTTGAGCAAGAAGCAGTAGCACAGAGACAAGTCAAAGCAGCTTGAGCCAAGCTTGAGACCTTTGAGGCAAAGTTACCCAGACCTGAGTGACTCGGGACGAGTCACAGGTGAGTGTTGGGGACATGTTGGCCCTGACCAAGTTTTGAGGAACACTTGGTCATATTTGACCATTTTTTGAACTTCGACAGCTTGTCAAAAATGGAGCAAAACGCGAAGCGGAAATTGTGGAAGCTAGACCCCTTTTTGGGTTCTTTTTGGGTTTTGGGGGATAATGTAATGGGAAAGCGATGTCGGCCCATGGGTTTACCCACGCTTAGGCCCAGTTTTGTATGTATAAATAGATATGAAGTAGATTTGAAGTAGGTGTGATTTCTTAGTGCAATTGGTCTTGCATCTATGTGATGTTGAATAAGTGCTCCGTGCGAACTGCGTAAGGATTGCAAGGCTAAGTGCAAGTTACTGTGAGGTTGTTATAGGAAGCTAAGTGTTGTAACGCAAGGAAGAAGGATCTAGCGGGTTGCGTAGATCTTCTGTCCTATGCGAAGAGGGGTTTGGATGGCTCTGTGATGTAACCTGATTAACTGAAGCTAATAAAGAAGAAGACTTTGTGGATGTAGCCCCAGGGTGGGGGTGAGCCATGGTAAATATGTGTGTTGTGCTCTGTGCCTCGACCTATTGTGTTTGTCTCTTCCTTTGCTAAGTGCTTTGATGAGTTTAGATAGATCTATTTATTCTGTGTGCTTCTAAGATATGAATGAATGTTAGATTTGTTATGTAATATGCTTAGTGAATGACCTACTGAATCTAATCTATCTTGTTGTGGCTAAGTGTTGAATTACCTTAGATCTAAATACATACTGCGATGATTTGTGCTATCTGCAAAGTATCATGAGGGTTGAATATTGATGAATAATCTATGCTAGGTGATTGCTAAGTGTTATAATCATAGATCTTTGTCCCAGCTAAGGTTGCAGACACCTGAGTTTTGCAACCACCCCTGCCTCTACCTTGGGTGAGACTTCATTTGCTTCGCAGGTGTTGCCAAAAGGATTGGTAGTAAGGGCTTTGTTAGTGCGTGTTTGTAGCGTTGAACCCTAGCTCTGCCCCTGTGCCAACAACTAGCGATCCTTGGATGGTAAACCCAATTATCCTTGGACAATAAAACCCCCCAAAAATTCTTGTAATCACCTCTTTCTTAATCAAGTTTTTGTTTTTTTAAAACAACATTGCTTCCTAAAAGTGAGTGTTATTATTGAGAAAACTCAATATATAGCCAGACTAAACGTTGGAAAAATTAATAACAATGAAAACTTTGGGAATTCAAACTTAATATATAATAGTAGTAAACTCTCGAAAGAAAGATTAACTACAAGCACCAAATGATTAAATATAAAATATAAATGACTAAACATAAAAGATTAATAAGCTTGGAAACTTTGGAAATTTAAACTTAATATATAACAACCATAGAAAACGTTGGAAACACTAGGAATTTAACTAATGTTGGAAAACTATGGGTTGAAAGATAGAATTGCAATGGGTTTGGGTGGTATGGGCCTGCATGCAAATGCAACGAAAAAGAAAAAATGGATGATTAAGCGGGGGCATGATAAAAGTTATACTGTGAATATTTATGGCGCGATTTTAACAACAATGAATGAAGTTTGGATAGATGGGGCGACCTATAGAATGACAGAAGCTGAATAATAGAAAACGGAAATAACTGAATTTATATTCCAAATCCATGTGCAATATCATGCTTCAATAAGTAATTATGTTTCATTCGATCATCACCCATTAAAAGCATAAGAAAGAATTCAGGTTGATGACATAAGAAAGAATTCAAGATAAGATTATCACTTGATGGGATTTTGTTCGTATTTCCACAATGCCCACGAATCTACAAAAGGACCCGTGGTTAATTTCCCTGCCATAACGCTCGTCACTAGCTTTTGTACCGTTTTCCTCAACCCCAATCAAATCAATCAAGGTGATGAAGGTCGACTCTACCCACCTGCAATATCTGTGCTCCGAACTCAATCCTGAAATTTTCCTACAATACCCTACGCAGTGTGTTAATTTTGACTGTAATGCATGGCTGGATAGTTGGAACTCATGGATGGATAACTCGAACGAATGATTTTTTTTATGATGTTTTATTTTTTAATGATGGAACTTTTGACCGAATAAGGCCAGTTAATACGAAAATTTTGATGCACCAAAGAGGTTGTGGGGCGTTGAATGCGCACCCAAGTTTCGGGTGTGTTGGTCCCAAGGGACATGAAGGTTGAAGAACGCACAAGTTCATATGGGTGCATTGGTTCGCGAAGGGGTGCACTAGCTCTTTGGTTGTGTTGGTATACAAAGGGACGCAACGTATCCAAAGGACATGACGATTGGTGAAGGTGACATTTGGAGTCCATATAAGAGCACAAGGAGCACAACTAAGAAGGAAGAGAGAAAGGAAGAGAGCAATATCATCTCCCGACAAATATAGAGAAGGAGGGGTGAGCTGCCTCAATGGGCCAAGTCGCTCCACATAGGAGAAATTCAAAGTTGGAAAAGTCTTGTGAAAGGTATGGGTGAGGCATGTTGTGAGATGGAACCGCGGGTCCGTGTGAAGTCTTGTGATAGAGAAGAGATGATGAGTCTCTCGGGATGCACATTTCGGGTGCTACACAAGAGTTGTGAAAGCTTTTGTGACATATGAGTCTTGGTGTGACGAATCTGTGTATGAGTGTCTTGGTAAGGTGAGACAAGTTGTGTGAGACTGCTCAAGTTGTAAACCAATCTGATAGTTCTCTTATTGTAATTGTTTTGCAATAATAAGACTTAGCTAGGTGTCAGGCATGCTTTGTGATTCTCACACTATATTTTTGTGTCTCTTGTTTGTTTTGCAAATGTTCTCCTCATTTCATGGATGTATTCATAAGTGACTAAGTGTTAATCTATTAACAATATTGTCTAAATATCCAAGTAAGTTGCACTAGAGTAGGAGTGTGACTTTCTTGTAGCCTAGAACAAAGTATGGGGATTCTCTAAGTGAAGAGTCGTAGTCCAGACAAAGTGTCCTTGTAATTTCCAAGCATCCAAGTGAGAACCATCACAATGTCACATGCCCTCAAAAGGTGCACAGTCATAGATTCACGACGACATCCTTTGGGGACCTGACAAATGGTATCAGAGCTTGTTCATTGCATATTTTGAAGAAGAAGAATTTGTGAGCTCTTAACCACTATCTCAATGATAGATGGTATTAGAGTAGATTTGGATCTTCACCAATATCACAATCAAAATGACAGTGTTGAGGAACATTTCAATTGGTTTCACAGTTCGTTGTGAAGATAGTTCAATGTAAATATCCGCAGGCTTAGTGAAAATTTCAGTGGAGCGAACTAGTCCATCGCAAACAATTTTCATCAGACTTACAATAGAGGTTTCAGGTGATAGTGTAATGGAAGGATGATCTTGGTGCACCCCATATATAGACCAAGAGAAGAGTTTGTGGTGTAACTAAGTACTTGGGAAGGGAGGGTGGTCAGATAACTCATCGCATAGTTCATCGTAAGAATTGTTGCAAATTTTATTGTAGAGACAATTTGGGCACAAACTTGGTGAAGGTTCAGTATGGTGGAGTCACCTTTTGCAGAGAGAGTCTAAGTGTAGACTTGGTTGGTTTTATTTGTGATGGAAGTAAGTGCTAGACCTGTGCACACACCTTGAGAATAAAAGGCATAGAGTTCATGGGTGAACTGAGCACTTGGGCAAGGCGAATGAACAAAAGACTTGTCACAAATCTAACTACATCATTGATCCCATAAGTGATCATAGAGGGTGATCGCATAAGTGATCACAAAGGGGAGAAGTTTTGGGTTGTGACGAGTTGAATAGATTTGGTGGGTTGGATGACTTGACGCAACCTAGAGTAGCTTCACAGCAAGGAAATTTGTTGAGAAAATATTCATCATGACATATGTCTGTTATGCATTGTTGAGAACAACAATTCAGTTGATCCGGGTTATTGGACAAGTGGGTCGATCACAACCTTGAGATGAGGTAGCTATCGACATAGTTATACAAGACAGTTAACAACAATATGAATTCGAAGTCATGCGATGTGTGCATGGTTCCTTGAAGCAGAAGTAGTAAAGGTTCAAATATGTTAGTCATTGGATATGATTTCAACAAGTTGCATGAGAAGTTTGAGACCTAGATGTATTTTTGAAGTGGATGGATGGACTCGGGCTTGTATCGCAACGAACTTTCTATGTAGATTTATGAATATACACATGATTATTTAGGGGATTTCATTTGGAGAGTCGTTGGCTTGGGAAAGATGAGGCCCAAGATAGAATACTTGAACCATGGGTGTAGCTAATAATGTCATTGGAGAGGTATGGTTAGCTTTGAGTTCTTGCATTTTATAAGTGTTGCAGTGAGCTCTTTGAAGGGAAGCCAGATGAATTGGTTGTTCAAGTGTAATTGATTTTCATGGTGAAAAATTATATACCTGAGGGTGACTCCTGTGGTTCATATTAGAAGAATTCATGCAGTTGTTTTGGATGCCTTGATTGGGTGAATCTATAGAGAGATTGCATTGACCTACTTAGATGAGTTCTATCGTGGAATTAAGTAGATTTGGGTGCATCTCTGAAGGTGACATGAGGAGTTCTCTAAATCTTGGATGAGGTACCTTTATGGATCGATGCTTGATCCAAATTTGTGGGGTCATGCGATTACCTAATAGTCACGATGACCATGCCATAGTTTGGATGCTTGCAGGAGGTGCAAGGTAGTTCTATTTTAGGAGATGGATGGAGTCAATAGAGAATTTGACCAAGAAATTGTTGAAAGTCAAATTCATTAGGTAGAATGAATACCAAGTTACTTAGGTGGTGTTGTTTCTCCTTTAGTTGGGATATTGGATGAGGTAGAGCATGCCTTGGTGACTTGCGGATGATTTTTTTATGACTTAGATATCTGGTGGGGTCTTTGGTTGACGTTGGTAGGAGTATTGATTCGAACCTGACTAAGTCATGTAAGTTATTTAAGGTGAATTATTCTACTTGGAGCACTTTGGATAGTTCGTTGAGACATTTGAGGAGTGTGGGCATGTGGTCCACACTCATCGTAGATGTTGAGTGGTGGAAAAGTTACACGACAAAAGAGGTGGGTTGAGGACATGCCTTAGTTTTGAGGATTGTGCAAACAAATAGATTGCAGCATGAAGAGATTACTTGGGCATGGGTGGTTCTCTTGTCTTGATAAACATGGTTGAGGGTGAATCCTAACCATTCCAAGGCATATATAGGTAGACACAGTTGCATTTATGGGTGATGAAGTAATGGGTAAAAGAGAGTTTGGACATGCAAATCCTGGAGTAGATGGGATATTTCATATCTAAAGATGCAAATGAGAACGAAGAGAATTTGGTCAGGGAAGACAAACTTGTGGACTTGATCATAGTTTTAGCCTTAATAATGGAGTTGGTTCACGTGGACATCAACCTGTTGACCAATATCTTATCATGTTCCTTCATAAAGGTTTTTTTTTAATTATAAAAAATAAGGATAATATATTGTTGTATTAAGGAGGGATGTAGGGTCTCAAAGGGTTTATAGGTATTGGGGGGTATAAAAAGGACTATCTAGTTAAAATAGGGGTTTCTTTTATTGTAAATATGTATTGGGAGGGGGATTCAAAAATAAGGATTTTGGGAGGTATTTATCAATATCTAGTGAAATTAGGGGTATTCTTTAATATCCCATGAACACAGACACTATGTCATAGGTTCACTGAGTGAAGACCCTATGAGTTGGTTGGACGTGCATATGCATAGTGGATTTCCCTTGACTCTTCGGAGACCTAGATGCATTGCAAATTGTGTGTAGAATACTAGATAATTGTGCCATGAGGTCGATAGTGGAATCAAGGTGTCACATATGACTTTGTTTTGGGGTGAATTCATAGTGCATTAAGGTGAGGGGTGACCTTGCCTTGATCTAAGGACATGTGAGGATTAATCAAATTGAGGAAGGAAGTGACAATTTTGTGCATGAGGTGTGTAGAATCAAGGAGTGCAAATGTTGGATTAGCCATTCAACTAGATCACAAGTTGGGCGATAACAAACTCATGAAAGGTCAGTCAATATTACAGACGCACTAGTAAGTTTGGAGGAAAAACACTTGGAAATTTTGGATGATTTTCTAGTCAAGATGATATCTAATTTCAGATTAGAAGACAAGCTAGACAATGCTACAAGACTCCAAAGTTATGCACTTGTATATGCTATCAAAGTTATATCATCTAGAAAAACATGACTGTGTTTGCAGGAAAAGTACTAGAGACCTTGTCAAAGTTGTAATCTTGGATTCAGTGCATTCACAGGAACAAGCACACCCTCCATAGTAGTTGAGGGTTTAGGTTCTAGGTTTGATTAAATTTTTAAGCTTCAAATTTTTATATATCAAGGGTGATAGCTACTACATTACAAATTGTGAAAGTAGTCTTTGAAATATTATTTTATATCTAGGTGCAATGAATACTTGACTACATATGAATACTATTGATATACATCCGTGTTGTTCTTGTTTGCAAGATGAAATAACATATCCTCTATATAGATATTTCTTGTTTTCTCTTATTGTTGTTCTGGGAAGGTACCCTTGTGATAAACAATCCTTTCGGAAACTATCATAGAAGAAGTTTATAAGGATGACACAACTTCTTGATGGGAAGCAATCAGAATAAGTAGAAACAAACTTAAAGAGAGTCAGAGGAGTCAGACTCGAAGGAAGTTAGGAATCAAAAGGAAAGCATAATAGGTTTGTGACACTTTCTAGAAAGAAAAGGGAGATGCAGCAGCCGAAAGCATGGACTCTCACAGATTGAGGGAGATGATGACAAAATTCCAAAAGAAGATCATGATTATTGCTCATTCAAGCATGAAGCTAGGATTAGGAAGGATCTAATCCCCAACGATATGATCCATTGAAGAAGAATCCATAAATACTATGAAGTATCTATCCATGTTCTTCATTGGAAGTATCATCCATGATAAGAAACACGTGTTCAACTTGACTCTACAACAAGTCTTCTTCGAAAAGAATCCTTGAATATCTTTGGTTTTCCATCTACATTTATGTTCCTATGGAGGAAGGAAAAAGTTGGAGCCCTCAAGAAAGAAGGGCATGTAATCTATAGAATATTCCATGGACTCCAACATTGAGGAGAAACATTAAGAAGAACATGAAGATTCCAAAAAAGAAAGAAAAGTCATAACAACCAATTGAACTAATTTTGAACCCACTAGAAGCAGTCAAGCAGAACGAATGGAAGGAAGCTATGATGAAGAACAATGTATGTGATAAATTGTGAAAAAGACTTGATAATTGATATATACAAGGCAAGACTTAGGGATATAGGGTTCTCCCAGAATGCCGGGGAAGACTATAATGACAACTTGTTCAGGTAAATTGACATACTTCTACATGAGCCATTATATCTCTTGCAATATCCATGTGATGGAGTTTACATTCGATGAATGTAAAGATTGTTATTCTCAACATAGCAATTGAAGAAGAAGTTCATGTAGAGAAACCTCAATATTTTAAGGTATACTAGAAAGAGACCCCTGTATGCAGATGGAAGAAGAACTTGTATGGATTCAAGAAAACTTGGTGCAAAGCCTCTCATGTACAACAAAAGCATGGTGAAGACTTCTTATGACAGAGGAAGTATATTGAAATGGTTCTTCAGAAGTCTTGGATGATGGATTTCAAATATTTGCAAACTCCCATGATGACAGATCTGAAGACGTCGAGAGACCCTGATCTAATATACTCGTCTCCCTATCGACAATTGATTGGCTCGTTAATGTATTTGGAGAATACTCATCCAGATATTTTCTTTTTGGAACATTTGAGTTATGATATACAACTGCATGATTGATTCAGATTGGGAAGGGAGTGCAAATGAAAAAAAAAGTGCTACTTGGATATGTTCCAATTTGAGCTTTTCCATGATGTCATGGGATATTAGGAAAAAAAAAATTGTTGTACTCAGAATTGCAGAAGCATAGTATATTGCAGCTTGTGATTCTTGTACCAAGACAATTTCGATCAGTAAGATGGTTTCTATACTATTTGATATGTTGTTGGATTCAACCAGGATATATTGTGATAATCAGAGCTATGTGAAGCTTTCAGAGAACCCGATGTTCCATGACAGGTAGAAGAACATTGAGATCGAGTATTATTTTACCCATTATAGAATCCAGAGGGGATAAGTGGTTCTATAGTATATTTCCACAGATGAGAAGATAACATATACTTTGGTAAAGCCTTTGTCCAAGATGAAAAGTTTTTGTACTTAAGGAAAAATTTGGTAATTGTAGAGATGACTTCCTTATTAGAAAAAGAAGAGATTAATCCTAGGTTAAGAGGGAGCACCGATATGATATTGATTTATGGGCAGTCATTTTCCATTTTGGAAAATGGTCCAGGTTGGGAAATCATCTTCCAGTCTCGAAAGTGGCCCAGGATTTCTGACCGATAGGTATTTTCCAGTTTGGAAAATCGTCTAGATCGGAGAGTCATTTTCGTAATGAAAATGGTCTGATAGATTGTTGATGTATCATAGACAGTGATTACCCTTGTGGCCATTGTGGAGGAATGGTATAGTAAATTCATTGTTCTTGGCAGTCACTCTAGGTAGTGGTCAAGCAGAATGGTTCACCTCTCTGGGCAGTCATTCTTTCGAAGTTCACAATTGTGAGTAGTTTCAAAGAATGGTCTGTTACAGGAGGTTGGTGCACGATAGTCATTTCCATTAGGAAATGGTTTGGACAATCATTCCCTAGGGAAGATTCATTCTCTCCAAGTTGCACTATGATTAGTGATGGAAGAATGGCCCATTTAGGTGAATGGTCCAGGTTCAACAATTAGGGAAATGCATTCCCTCGAGAAGACTCATTCTCTCTAGGTTGCACTGTGATTAGTGCTGGAGGAATGTCCTAGTTAGGTCAATGGCCCACGCTCATAAATCAGGGGCAATTATTATTCTATTCTTGGGAAGAATAGTCCAGATAACCCATGGCTGATGTTTCTACTTTCCAAGGTAAGATGTTATTATAGATCTCACAGATGTGAGTGGAAAAATGGCCTAGATGGCTCAGTTTGTATCATGATATTGTTTATACAGGTTGATGTCAGATGATATGATTTGTGTGGAGACTGTATGTCTCTAGATAGTATTTGTATGCTACTATGGTGGATGTAATCCACTGGTAGTGATTGTGTGTCACTGGTTGGTAGGTGTGTGCTACTAGGAGTGGTTGTGAACCACTGGATAGTAGTTGTACACTACTATGGATAGACATAGTTGTGTTCTATTGGATGGAATTATAGCAGCATTATTCTACTATATGATTGTCATGGAGACTACCACTAGTGTTGGAGTTGATTTCCAGCTAGATCGATAATCAGTGTGCCGGTGGATAGACATTTTGCAGGCAAACAATGGTCCAGAAAAAACAAATTATTGGCGGACAGGCATTCTCTCTGTGGAGAATGGTTTATATTGACAGATTGTTGATGCATCATGGACTGGTACTTTCCTAAGGAACATATTGTGGCCTGATTAGGGAAAATGGTCTAGGACAATCATTCTTCTAGGACATATGTCCGGATTAGAAGAGTAGTCCTTGTATCCCATGGCGTGGCCTCCAGGATTTGTTGGAACAATTATTCTTCTAGGACATATGTTCATATTAGACGAATGGTTCTTGTATCACTCTGTGGAGTGAGTGACTTATTAAAAATCATGCATGATTACTCAAATGAAGTATGGATTCGAGAGATGATGAAGTTGATTCTATCACATGATACTGATAGTGATGATGTTTCTCATGGGTTGATCTACGTGATCATAAGATAAATTGTGTGGCTATGATGATTCTACCTGTTGAATGGTATGTTTTTGCTCAATACCATTTATTTCAATACCTCCCTATCTAGGAGGGAGTGTTCATATTATGGTAGCTATGACAGTTATTGATATCTATGTGTAATTTTGGACAAGACTAGAATATTCTGGTAAGTAAGAGAAACCCTAAACATATGTGTATAAACCCTAGAAGACATGTTGGCTCAGTAAAACAATTAATATTTAAGTGTTAAACTCTAAAAGAAGATTTTTTCTTGGACAGGTGATAAAGAGCACTATAAATAAGAGGGCACTAGATGTCATTTGTCATTCACACTCTCACAACTACATTAGACTTGTGGTGCGCAAGTTTGGAGAGGGAATGTAGTTGGAGCTACTGCAACTGAGATTTTTACTTTTGATTATGGTTGGACTTTCTACTTGGTTATGGCTTCAATTATTTTCTTGGCATGCTAGCCTTGGAGAGAGATGCACTATCTCGGTTGGATATTGGTTTTAAGGTTTTCTTCCGAAATTATTTTGTTTGTCAAGGTTAAAGGTGCTCGGGGGTGGATTTGGGCCTATGGTTGGGTGGCAATATTGGTATATTTTCTATGGAAAAAAGAGCACAACTCTTTATTTCTAACAATGAGAGGATTAGAGCCAACTATATGTGATTTTGTTCTTGTGGATTCATAGCCTCAGCTCCCAGGAGGCCCTATTGTATAAATATTAATGGAAACAAGGAACCTATGGTTGGATAAAACGTCCTTCATTTGTAGCCTGGGTTATGAGAGGATTGGAGCCAACTATACATGATTTGTTTCTTGTTGATTTATAGCCTGAGATCCTAGGAGGCCCTATTGTATAAATATTAATGGCAACAAGGAGACTATGGTTGGATATACTTCATTCATTTGTAGTCGGTTGGTGATTAATTTTTGGAATGATAAATGTTATGATTTATTTGTAATTATGTTGAATTAATGCAGTTATGTTATGATTTGAATGATGTTCTATTTGTATGTACAAGTATACATCCCTATCTAGCATTGATTAATTGTGTTTGCGTGCACTAATCAATTCATAATAGAACAATGATGGAATGACAATACCCGAGCTATGCAATATTGATTTAGTCCAATTAGATGGATGGGTATGTTAGAGAAAGGTATCAAAGAAATATAAGTGGAAAATTTGTTGTTTCAAAGAGTAGCATGTATCCTCAATAGAGCATACACTATTAAAACAAGAAATTATTATAATATAAATATACAATATCTCTCTTCACTATTAAGGTTTTAACATTGCCACTTCACTATTACGGTTTTAATATATCCTTATAACCATGAGGGTTAGAGTTATAGATTTTTCATTTGATTAGTTCAAATTGAAAATATATTGATGAATAAAACAAGTAACGTGTTTTAGACATAATTTTATCATAAAAACTTTATTTTTTTTTGCTAGAAAAAAACATAAAAAAATATTATCCCAATTTCAAACAAACGATTTTAAATCTCCAACATGCTCAACAAAATTTAGAAATAGTTTTGAAAACAACCTTAAAAACCATAACTTAACTTTTCTACTCCATTAACAAATACAAAGAAAACTTTCAAGCTTAGTACTTCTTATATATATGTACCCTTAGATCTTCTAAATCTAAAATGAAAACTTTTATAATAATGTAAACATTAAACTCACAACAAAGCTGCTCAGGTAATCTTAACCACTAACATCTATAAAACCAAATAAAGATAAGGAGACTTTTATTTATTTAATTTTTTTTCCACTAAGCTCTATAAAACCAAACAAAGATATATGTATCCTTAGATCTTCTAAATCTAAAATGAAAACTTTTCTAATAATGTGAACATTAAACTCACAACAAAGCTGCTCACGTAATCTTAACCACTAACA
This sequence comes from Picea sitchensis, assembly GCA_010110895.2. NCBI lineage: Eukaryota > Viridiplantae > Streptophyta > Pinopsida > Pinales > Pinaceae > Picea > Picea sitchensis. Next base: position 35,698 of record SNQJ01S0070669.1, read on the forward strand.
TCTATAAAACCAAATAAAAATAAGGAGAATTTTTTTTCTTAATTAATTTAAAAAGTGCAAATTTTTTATTTAATTTTTTCCCCTCTCGACAACCAAGTTGCTCACCTAATTTTAACCACTAAACTCTACAAAATATGAACTATTTTTTTCCTAATTTATTCAAATACCTTACTTCAATGAACGAGACGCAACCAAAAGTCAATGAAGGAGATATAACCAATATTCGAATGGAGTTGTCTACTCATTTGAAGATCACACCATACAAATTTAATGAAATGACCGAAATGACATAGTTTAGATTCACAAAAGAGTGACTTAATTTAATTAAATGCAATAGGTTAGGTTAGAGTGGGGAAATAATTGTTGGAAATGTGTATATTAAGAATGTGCATATATGTATTTTTTTTTTTGAATAGATTGTATAATTGGTGGATCTAATTATAATTAATTAATCTAATTATTTGAGAGATGCTATATATACAAGTATACTTATAGAGGTGAGAGTGCAATATGTAGTGAGTGTGTGAGAACAAGATGCAATAACGATTATGATTTTTTAGTGGTTTTTTCTCGTATTAAGTTTTCACATAAATCACTATGTCAATTGTGGATTTGTTATTCTTGATATTATTGATTGTTTATGCTTTGTTTTGCTTCAGCTACCTAACAAAAAATCACTCCACAAATTTTGCGTGGTCATCTTGATTTTCAAGGAGGTTTGAAAGTTCAACCATATATAAAAATAAATTTTTAATTGAGTTCCATTAAAAAGGATATCCTTTATATTTAAATGAGTGGAGGTTGTGAAATCGTTGAAGGAGGTTTGAAAGTTCAACGAGGTATGAAACTAAATTTTTTAATTGAGTTCCATTAAAAAGGATCGTCTTTATATTTAAATGAGTGGAGGATGTCTTCTTTATTTTAAATATTAAAAGGGTGGAAGTGTCCTATTAAAGGAAGAGGTCATGTTTTTTAATAAAAGTTTTTTTTAACACTGGTTTGTTTTTTAAAAACTTTTAATTAAAAGTTATATTTTGGGTTTTAACTTTAAATATAATATTATTTTTTTATTTTTAACGGCTTGGTTTATTATAAGTTATGGTTTAGGTAGTTTTTTGTGCTAATGGTGAAAGTGAAAAGTTCTAAGTTTTAGGTGGATAAATTCAATAGTAAGAATAGCTTTGCGTTATGGAAGTTCAAGATGTGGGATCTGCTTGTGCAACAAGGATTGAAAAAGGATTTGGAGAGAAACTCAAAGAAACAGACTAACATGAAAGATGAGGACTTGGAAGATCTGCATGCAAGAGCTCTCAATACCATTTGTTTGTGTTTGGTAGATGAAGTGTTGTTTAGCATCACTGAAAAGGAGACAACAATAGGTTTTTGGAACATACTGGAGAGTCTATATATGACAAATTCCTTGACAAACATAATCTTCCTGAAGAGTTAGTTGTACAGCTTGTGGGTGAAAGAAGGTACAAAAATTCTTGATCACTTGAATGTTTTCAATACTCTAATTTGTCAATTATTTAATATAGACTTAACTTACAAAGATAAAGACAAGGAGGTTATGCTACTGTGTTATTTCTCTGAGTCTTGGGATCAGTTGGTCACAACTATGTGGTTTATCTCATCAAATGTCATTGATTATGACACTGTTGTGGGAGCTTTGTTATCTGAGGATATGAGGAAAAGATCCAGTAAGGAAAACTCAACAACATAAGCAATGGTATTCATAGGTTGATCTACAGAAGGAGGGAAATATCAAAAATGTACAACCAGTTCTAAGTTGAAAGACAATAAGGGTAAGGGAAAATGTTGGTTCTATGGCAAATCTGGGCATCTCAAGAAGGATTGTTGGAAAAGAAAACAAGCATCCCAAGAGGACTCCACAAAATAATCAAATTTAACTAGAGGTATGGTTGATTAAGTTTTGTCTATATGTTGTGTCTCACCACCTATGTTCACATAGAAGGTGCAGGGCAGTGATGGTTGAGTAACCGTGAAATAATAATAATAATAATAATAAAATATTTACTTTGGAGTTATACAAATTATTGATTTCATTTAAATGAGAATATGTTGTAAGACCTCGATAGGCATGTGTACCCTGGTTTATCAGGTCACCTATGAAAAGTCTAGATGTAGATTTAGGTAGATTGAATATGTGGGAGGGGGAATGTATTGATACATATTTAGGAGTGGAACATACTCATTAATAGATTGAATACAATAAACACACATGTATGAAAAATAACACAAATATCAAGTGAACAATATCTTCTTTTAAATAATGAAATAGGATTAAACTATAAAACTGGAGAATTGAAACACTTGCTCAAATGGTGGTAGTTATCTCTTAGAAGAGATGTGGTTGTTATGCACATCCTTCTGAGAACAATGGACTACAATGAGGCTCTAGAGGCCTTTTTGATATTATGCATGAATCCCAAAACCATAGACATTCAAAAACCTAACCCTAGAAGGTGAAATGCCAAAAGTCATGTGGGCCCTATGAGTAAGTTGGTGTAATTTGGTACCTCAACTTCCAAGGGTCGTAACTTTTGCATACGACCTTCATTTTAGGTGCATGATAGCCCGTTGGAAAGGTATTTCAAATAAATACACATTCCATCATCAAACTTGGACTCTGTCTACAGTTTGACTGTGGTGAGCAAAAAAAACAACGTTTAGGTCCGCAAAATGACCCTGGAAGTACAACAAGATGTGTTGATATGAAAACATACAAGATGTGCAAGAGGCCACCCATATCCACCTGGAGGATGTGTGGGGCTTCATACAGCCCTAGAAGTGTAGAACTCACAATTACAAAGCAGTACACGTGTTGAACAAAAAATGAACACAAGGAGGCAGTTGGAATAGGTGGGTGGCCACCAATATCCACCTGGATCAATCATCCACCCTTAGGAAGAAATGATCTCCATTGCATTGAGTTACCCCATTTGGACTTGGGTAGCCACTTGACTTGGTGTAGGAGTTTCCTTGCCTTGATAACTTGATATAGATAGATCTGTTGTTGACGAGTTCCCTTGACCTATGTGTCCACTATATGATTAGTGGATGCTTGTTTCATGCAGTTAGGGTTGAGCTCTAATGGTGTCAGTTGTTTTGTGATCTCAGAGGTGTCCAATAATGGGGGAACATATGGCTAAAGGAGGTCCATATTGAATACTCAATGCAGACCAAGGAATTGTGGAGTGTTGAGCTCAAAATCATTACTACCCATAGCCTTGGTGATAGTGTAAGGCCCATAACAAAGTGGGAGAAGTTTTCGATGGGGCCCGATGAGACTCTCCTTCTACAAATGTAACCAGACTTTGTCGCAAACCTAAAATTGGTGTGGTACCCCATGTTGATCATGGCATTGCTTGTACTTAGCATTGGATTTCTACAAAATCTCCTAGACCTATTGGTGGATGTGTTGAATCCACTCAATGAATATGGTGGCTTTGTCGATTGCACACTAATCAGGGGAAGAGTATGTATTATGTATGTGCAGTGGAAAGAGGAAGTGCAACATCAATGGGTCCTAAGGGTTGGAATACCATACCCACCTAAAATGGGCTATGGACAGTGGAACTATGGAGAGCCTTGTTGTAACTTTTTTGGAAATATTGAAGACTCTCGTCCCATGTACATGGATTCTTAGAATTCGACATGTGTAGGATGTGTACAATCATTCGTTTAATGACCTCTTTTTGGCCATTCGTTTGGGGGTGGAAAGAAGTGGATTTTGTGAGCTTGGTTTCCAATAGAGATCGGAGACTCGACCAAAAGGTGCTGAGGAACCTATTGTCACGGTCAAAGATGATGGTATGTGGTATCCCAAAGTGGACCCACACTAGTTTGAAGAAGAGCTTGACAGTGTCTCCTGTTGTGACATTCTTCTTATAGGCTGTGAGGATGGCCATCTTCGAAAACTGATCAACAACCAAAAACATGCAGTCATTTCCTTGCTTGGTGGATGACAAACCAGACATGCATTCCATTGAGATGGAATCCCAAGGATTCTCAAGAATAGGAAGAAGGTTCTATAAGCCTTGCTTCTTGATGGTGGTCTTGGAAATGTCACAGAAAGTGCAAGATTTGATATATTTGTTGACGTCCTACCACATTTTTGGCCAATAAAAATGTTTTTGAAGAATGACCATAGTTTTCTCTACACCAAAATGTCCTGCCACCGGACTGTAGTGTGCTTCCCAAATAATTTTTGCATGCTTGCTTGTAGGAACACATAGATAGCCTAGGTGGCATAAGAGTTCGTCTTGAATGTGAAAATTAGTGACAGTTGCACCTGTACCCAAGAGTTGATATGTGGTGGCGAAGTCCATATCTTGTTGATAAAGTTGGGGCCACCTATATGCTTCATGTCCACAAGAATGGAGCACAGTGGTGAGTGTAGCCACAGGAGGTCGACCGAGGCAGTCAACGACAAGATTGGAGATACCTGTCTTATACTTGATGCTGATATGGAACTGTTGCAGGCAGGTGGACCACTTATGATTGAGGTTGTTCTACAATTTCCCCTTTGTTTGTATGAACTATAGAGGCTTGTGATCAATGTGTATGATTGTCTCTTTCCCCAGAATGTAATGTTTCCATTGAAGAAATTCTTATACAATGGAATACATTTACTTTTCATAGGTGGGTATTTCCAGAAAGTATCGGAGAGTGTCTCACTATGGTATGCCACTGGATTCCCATGTTGAGTGAGAACTTCGCCCACAATGTAGTCAGATGCATCAGTCTCATCTCGAATGGTTGTTGCATATCGATAAAGGAGAGTACTGGAGTTGAGCACAAGGGATGCTTCATATCATCGAATGCTCATTGTTTCACCTTACCCTACACGAACTTGGTCCTGCCACTACCCTTGGTCACCTGGCTGAGGGACCATGCAATATGGGAGAATCCCAACACGAACTGTGGGTAGAGGTTGGCTAGTCCCAAAAATCTTCGAAGCTCGGTCAATGTGGTTGTGGCTGGCCAATCACGGATGACTTGGATCTTAGCTGGATCAACATGTACCCCATGCTCATCAACAATTTATCCCAAGTATTGGACCTTGTTCATGTAGAAAGAGCATTTTTTCAAGTTGGCATAAAGCTTGTGTTGTTGCAGAGTGCTAAAAACCTATTGAATATGCCGCATGTGCTCCTCCCATGTTCTGTTGAAGATGATGATGCCATCCAAATATACTACCACAAAGGAGTTGGTGAAGGGTCTCAATACATCATCCATCAACCTCAAGAAAGTAGTTGGTGCATTTGTTAATCCAAAGGGAATGAATAGCCATTCGTAGAGACCTTCTTTAGATTTGAAGTTTGTCTTGTTGATTAAGGTTGATTGTCATTGATGTCAACCCTTGAAGAAATCCCCGTAGCACAAAGGTTTGGGTAATGGGACCAATAGTGTTTGATGTAAATATGACTCATTATTGTTTTTTCATGGTTGAAAAGAAGTAAATATGGATGAACTCCAAAGTGGCCCCCTTATGGTGAAATCCCTCACGGGAAGATGCTTTGTGGAGTAAGAGAACCCATGATTAATTGTGGAATAATGATATGAAGGAAAGAGAATTTGTCAGGGAAAATATCCTATATGGATAATTCTTGTCGTGTCATTTCTAGTGGTATGTGGAACATCACATAATTCCTCACGGTTAGAGAGTTATGGCCATGAGAAGTTGGAGACCCGAGGCTTGGGTAATGGACCCAAGTTTGTTTGATGGGTAACGGTATGAGTTATGA
>SNQJ01S0070671.1:0-13636 GCA_010110895.2 Picea sitchensis
AAAAAGTACCTAGGCAAGTGTTTCTCATCACCTAGGCACCTAAGGGGTGAGAAAGTGCCTAATGTGGACCCTAGTCATTTAATTTGTGAGAGACAAATTAAAAGGTGACTTTTTGATACTTAGGGAAAGTGGGTGAATAAAGTGATTTTATCTCCACTGTTGATCTCCTCTAATCTCAACCGTCAGATGAGATGACTCTTGAGATTCCCTCATGAGGTCGAGTAGGGTAGTAGGGTGCACCCATTCTTGGGTAGATGAAACATTTTTGAGAGAGCAAGAGAGCATAAATTCGAGTTTGAGGAAAGAGGCCATTTTTGCAGAGCTAGGGCATGCATTTCGAGGCAAAAGTTACAACATTTATTGTAGGTTGTATTGTAAGGATTGAGCATGCCGTACAAGAGTAAAGATGGCACATAAATCGAGGTAGAGTACAGTGCATAATAGAGGTCATACTGTACAGATTTTCGGGTTCCGTACAGCAGAAAAGAGGCATAGAAATCAAGGGAAAGTACAGTTGGGTGAACAATCCGTATTATATGGATTGTGTACGACTGGTTTTCTTTCATAGAAATCAAGGAAAATTTATGTGGTATTTTCTGGATGGTTTTGGCACATTTTCCAAGGTGGTTGTACAACATTTAATGCTCAGATTTGAGTTGTAACAGTTGGCATAGATTCTGAGGCAACCGTACAGTAAGAAAGAGGCACAGAAAAGGAAGAGAAGACCTATACATGTGTGCATGAAATTATGGCATGAAGATGAATATGTTGTAAAAGATTTTCTCTGAAGCTATGAAATAACAAAAACTCCCTCTCTCACTGGTTTTCCCCTTGTGGATTTTTCCAGGGTCGTTGTTAGACCAAAAATCACTGTTTAAATTTTTTGAGTTTTGTGTTGCTGATATAGTTTTATTTCTGCGTTAAATTATGTTCAGAATCCTCATGTTTCAGTTTTGAAAATTTTATTTTATGTTGAGTTTAATTGGCTGTCATAAACTGGGTTTGGGCATTAAACATTGGCTGAAAAATCAGTGAGACTTGAAACTAGGTAGGGTCTGAAATTTTACAGACACATCAATGGAAATAAATTTGAACATATTCGTGTCTAACGCCTTTGGTATTTATGGATCTATTAGACAAGGTCCCGTGTGAGTCTTGTCATTTTTTATGTTGGTAGATGATGCCTTAGGATATCAAATGAAACATAGAGTAGAACGGGTCTTATTCGAGGGATTTCACTGCCTAAGGTTAACAATTGATTATGACCATTTTGTTGTTTTCTCTTTTCTCAAATTTCAAAACTCGATGAGGACATTATGAAAAACACTATATACAATCCATGTATTTTGAGATGCTTCTTGTGCTAAGATTCAATGGAGAAAAAAAACATCACTATGTAGAAACACTCAAGATCTTCTACTATTATATATGTCTTTTTTTACGTTATCAAAAGATTTGCCAAGACCTCAAAATGTTTTATAATTTAGTAATACATTCACAAGACTTTAAAATATTTTATAATTTAGAGAAATATCCGCTAAAAAATTATATATACATGATATATTATTGATAAAATAGCATTCAAATTTTCCTATGTATCACGGGGATTCGCCCATTTATTATACTTCTAAACTTAGTAGTGGTTCTTAAAATTTTCCCTAGATATGGTAAGGATATACCTAACTATATGGAGGAAATAACCCTATCGTATGAATAGAGCTCCATTGGCTAGTGCTAAAAAAGAAAGGTTATATCCCCTTTGTTTTAGATAATTTCCTATATGTGTATTGGTTGGCATAATTACATATATAATATTCATAGGATTTCCTTGATCTCTTGAGAAGTACATTCACATTAGTAATGGAAACTGATTTCATTTGATGTATATCAGTTAAATTTCGAGTATGATCAGAAAAAGGATTACTCCGGAAAAAGGCTCCCTTGAGAGAAGGATCTAATATGTGGTTTTATCACCCATCCTTTTGATCCTTGGCAACTCAACCACCCCAACAAATTAGGTCATTGTTGTACTTAATTGAAATGATTGCCTCAACCTATGAGAAATATTGATAAGCAAAGATAGTATACTCATTTGTTTTGGGGAGTTAGAAGGATATAAGAAGGGATTGGAAACAATAATTCTTGAGAAAAGGATCTAAATGGAAGGAACATATAGTACTCCTACCCTTACTTAGCATATCTCTTTCCTCACTCGGTTAATTCAATTTTGAATTCCCATCCCCTGTAGTGATTTATTGAAGAAGGGATAGGATTCATGTATATTTCTTTTTCGGGTATTTTATTACTAATAGTAGATGACTTTGTTATTGATATGATTTGTTTCAGTCCCCGCATTTCATCAATCAATAAAATATCCATATTATAGGGTTTTATTAAATTGTTGTAAAGTGTTATTTTCAATATGCAAAGTCTAGTTGATTAGTATGTTATGTTTATTCAACAAAGGCATAAGAACTTATTCCATTTTGAAATCCATCAGTGGTAGTTTAAGCAACATCCCCTCCAATTTGATACCTAGAAGCTATTGATCTAGGTATTAATAGTAGGTACTTTGTTTGGGTGACTCGTTGTTTTGTTTTTCCTCTGAAGAAGGGAAAGAGAAAGATGAAATCTTATGGAATGGATGGTTCCCTTGTTCTCCATCCATGGGGTGGGGGAAGAGGGGAGGGTCCTATAACCATACCATATAGAACACTAGTGAATGGATGGACACTCTAGCAATGAGCTATTTAGGTAGGTCTACCTATATCTTGGTTATAACTATGAGTCAAAATTATAAAGTCAAGGAACATATTAAATTTAATATGTATATAGATATTGAATATTGTTAAGAAGTTGTTTTTAGTTTCTTCCATTTTTTTTGAAAGGAAATATTTGTGGGGAAACCAAATGGATTCCCTACATATGTGTGTGTCATTCTTAATAAACCTGTCAATGTAAATTAGTGTGCTTAACCCTAGGGGATTCAAAATGAGAACTTGTTGACATGGAACTAGCCAAATACCTAGTCACATTAGTGACAACCAATTTAGCTAACCCCTAGACTAAATTTCTTAAAATTTTATTAGATATCTTTTGAGATTATTATTAAAGATGTGATTTTAACATTGAGGAATCATTAGGAAGTTGTTCGTATTAAAGGGAACTGATGTTTACATCATTCCACAAGTTTCAAATTGGAGTGCAAGGCCATATTACTACTTTGATTTTCCCCTATTTTTATTGGTTGAAAACTACACAATGAATTGGTTTTCTAAACTTTTTGGATGTTGGTGCATTTGTTTGCTTATTTTTGGATTTTTTTTAGATTTGTGGGCATACAAGATTTTTGTCATGTTTCCATATTAGGTATAAAAATAAAAAGGGGTATTAAAAATGCCGTGAAAAAAATGGATACATGTGATATCTAGTAAAAATAGGGGTTTTTAAAATTGTAAATATGTATTGGGAGGGGGTTCAACAAAAGGATTTTGGGGGGGAATTTTCAATATCTAGTGAAATTAGGGGTATTCTTTAATATCCCATGAACGAACGTGCTATGTCACAAGTTCATTGAGTGAAGCCCCTATGGCTGCAAACCAACATGATGAAAGAGTATGGGGGACTAGGAACTCCACTAGAGGAAAAGGGGCTATGGGTCTAATACTAAGAGCTAAGCCAAGGGGGATTAAGTCAAGGAAATATTATTTTAATATATAATCTAAGTTCCAAGAGCGAGGCAACATATACAAGTGGAGTTCATGAAGACAAGTGTCTAGTAAGGGACATGTAGATATATTGGGAAACTTAGTGTATTTTCGAGGGAGATATCGTCATTCTATTCTCATATATGGCATGGGGAAAGATCTGGGGTGTGATAGGGTAAAAAGAGTACTAATATTTTTTGAACTAAAGAGGGGGTTGATAGGCTCGTGTATGATGAAGAAGTGGGTTGTCGGACCCATGGGAGGTCTCTCTCTCTCTCTCTCTCTCTCTCTCTCTCTCTCTCTTGTGAGAGAACTACCGAAGACTGTTTGTTGGTGCGTTGGGAAATAGTTGTAGGGATTTGAGAATTTATGTCCAACCTATTGGTGAAGCCTCGAAAGGGAAGTGGGACATCCAAAGGACTATTGAGCAGAGAAGGGGCAACACTTCATGGGGTGGGACATACATGTGGGAAATGAGAGTCTATAGGCTAGTTGCAACAGTTGACACCTTGACCTCAGATTAATTGTTGAGTATAGACCTTAGTATGGCCTAGGAATTCTTCCATGGTGGAGCTCTAGTCTCATCTCGGGGGTGACCTGCCACTGAAATTTTATGAGGAACGTCTGAGGTTTGCATGCAGTTGGTGATTTACATAAAATATAAGTGTTCTTATGTGAAATTAAATGTTGTTTACTATATAATACTATATAATATATTTAATATGTTGTTGTAACTGGTTATATATTTATGCATGGTTTATATACGTTGTAGAAATGCATGTGTGTTCATATGTGGGGAATTTTAAGTTAATGATATGATATCTGAGATGTTTTAGACTTGTTTATGGTAGGAATTATCATCTTAAGATATCAAAGTCGCAAAGGTAGTAATTCTAAGAAAATATATGTAAGTCTAATGTGACTGAAAAGAAAAGAACTAGTGTCATGTGTCCTACCTACGTGGATAGGGATGTGACACTGTGGTATCGGTAACGGGGGTCGTTAAAATTCCACTTACTGCAACTAATTTAAAAGGAGAATCCAAGAGATCAAAAGATAGGAAGCATCTTTACATGCTCATTGTAGAATAAGTTTCAGGGAAGTTGCACTTTATGTAACCAAGACAGAGTTCTAATTGCACTCAGATTTACATCCAAAACAAACGTTCTAGCCATTCCAAGACTGAGAACTAATATTTTAAGAAGATAGAGTGCATCTCATAACTTCAACTTAGAGATCTAAGTGACATACAAGAAAACCACTGGTTTTATTGTGTGCAAGCAAGTATGAGAATGGAGAAGAACAAAGAAGAACTAGCATCCTTGTACATGATAGAGGACAAAGGCCTAGTGACATTTATGAAGGCATAACACCCTATACAATATTGAGACAAAGACAAGAATTTGAACTCTATAAATAATCCATGTTGGAGAAACGAATGGGATATAAGTCCATCACTTACAAATTATGCATTATATCAGGAAATATAGAAGTAGGTTTAGGTATAGAAAAGAGATTAGGGAGATGGGTATCTAGCCAAAACAAAACAGGAAAGTCAAATGTTTTCATAATATTCGTGAATTTCAATAGGGAGAGGTCTTGGTCACCGCTTAAAATTTTTGTTGTCTTGTCTTAACAACCCCATATTTCTGGTAGGTGCAAGGATGGTAGCTTGTTTATTCCATGCCACTTATTATTTGAGCTTGTTCAAGTAAACCATTGACTAATAAGTTTACTAATTGGATATGTTAGAATCATAGTCGAAAGATAATTGCAAAATTTCATGAGAAAGTTGAGGAGAAATTAATGGAGAGGACAACTGATCCATTTGGAAAATAATCCAAAAAACAAAGACATCTATGAGAAAATTAACAAGATATTATTTGGTAAAATCCTCTAGTAAATAATTAAGTAGGTCATTGGGCATATTAACTAGAATAATGTATTACATTTCGAATTTTGTAACAAGATGGAATCCTCAAGATAGAATCTAGTTGGGGGATAAAAGCTATGTTCCTCCGTAACATTACTATGTATTTACTTACTCTTAAAAGTAGATAACTACTTAAGGAATCAAGACCATTTCTATATCGTAGTATGTAACCTTTTTCTTTAAAAGGCCAATATATGGTTGGAAAGTTCCATATTGTTACAAACTTGCTTGAAACATGTTTTTTAAATCAATGTCTACTTCCAAATGTGTCAGATGTTCATATAGAAAATCTAAATAAAGTAAAAATCATACATTCCCCAAGATACAACAAACCATTCTCAAAACACTAAGCATTCTCAACAAAACATCTCAATTGAATACTGGTGTTATTCAACAAAGAGCACCCGTGTCCCTATTATTGTCCCTATTATATGGTAGATCGTCCTTTCATAAAGGCTCCCCAAGAGACAAAAATAGTTTTTCTTGGTTTAATGTAACATTGGTCTAAAAAATTTCACATTAGTTTCAAGAGAAATACAAATGAAGCACAATTTATCTCTCCAACCAAGAAGACACCATACGGTACATAGAGTCTTATTATTTAAAATTGTCACTAAGCATATATAATGCAACAAGATGGCCAATGACGACTTTAGTATGGAGCAAATTGGATGATGTTCAACTCAGATAGCACATGAGTCAAATGAAATTGATCTTACTTAGGTTTAGAGGCTTACCTTAATTGAAAATGGGTGTATAAAACCTTCGCTAGGCATCATATTCTCCTAGAATGTGAGTGATTCTCAAATCCTATGCACACACAAGGGTTCAATATCCATGGTGATTTTTGGTCTAAATTATATATCACAATACCACTATTATAACTTGAATTATAAGCTTGTACACTATAGTCTTCATTATGGTAGTAGAGTCTCCAAATAATTCTCCACCTATTGACACCAATGAATTAGTTTTATAGCTTCTTATTTGCTATTATAAGTCTCATCTTGTCAATTCTTATCATTCGAAATGTCTCTAATACTTAAATAAATACAAATAAAATCTATCCTTGGGACATCATAGTTTCAATATTGTATTTATCATTCCAAATGTCTCTAATACTTAAATAAATACAAATAAAATATATCCTTGGGACACCATAGTTTCAATATTGTATTGTGGTTGTAAAAGTTGAACCTAAGTAATTAAATTGATTTGTTTAGCTCAATCCATTGTTGGTATCTGAAATTTTGAGGCCACTTGAAACTTCGTTATGTGCTCTCTTTATGCTTGGAAATTGTAATTAAAAGAGGTAGGGGGATGTGTCAACCAAAAATCTTTGGTAAAATTTATCTTAACATCTTTGGGATGAAAGAGATGATATGATAACCGAAACATCAATAATTAGGTAATAAATACCATAACCTTCAAATAATTCAAGTTCAAGTAATCATTACCCAAGGTCAGCCTTTGGATCCAAAGATAAAAGGTTGAGAGGAGGTGCATTAGACCTCATTTGTTTCATGAGGAGGATGGACCCATTAAAATAGATGTGTTGCAACTCATGACATGTCTTTTCAATGAAAAATTTTCATTTAGAGCCCCTAATTGCATTTAGGTCAAGCGTTTCATAGACATAGAGTGAATCGGTCCTAGGGAAGAAAGACCAAACCAAGTAGTAGGATAAAGTGTTGTAAGATATTACAAGCATATTTCCAAAAACTTGACATGATGATTCTATCCACATGCCCTCGAGGAAGAGCTTTCCAATTTTGACCCTTAATGCAAAAATAACATTGTCTCTTATTGAGAAAAATCCCAGTTCCAAAAAACATCAAATAAAAAAATCTCTAGGCCATGGACTCACAATATATGGAACTCCTATATGCAGTATGATGTCACAATTCTAATAGAATTGATAGTTTGTCAATCTAAGCCTTGGTTATTGTTTTACGGAGAGTTAAAAATCACTTCCCGAAACCATTTAGGGACACTTGGAGAATTTGTGTCATGGGCATAAAAACTAAACCAAACAAAAGAATTGTGTTTTAAGCTCCTAAAATAATATTTGTTCAATAATTGGGGAAGTTTAATATGTGCAAATTATCCACAAGCTCCCAATTCAGATTTTTTCCAAAATTGACCCTTCAATGAAAAAATTGCATTGTCTCGTATTGAGAAAAATTATAGCTCTAGAAATCATCAAATAAAATAAGTTCTAGGACATGGAATCATAGGTGAGGGGTGACCCTTACTGTACTTTGATGTCATGAGGCCAAGGGAATTAATGGTTCATTGATCTAAGTCTCGGTTTTCAATTTTTGGTGAGTAACAACTTGCTTCCTGAAGCCATTCAAGGACACATGGTGAATTTGTGTTGGAGGCATAAAAAAAAACTTGAAAACATAATTGAGTGCCATAATGTCTTTCAAGCGTGTTCTTTCTAGGCAAACATGAGCACTCTATCCACGATATCTTAATCCATATGTTTCAAAAATATGAAAAAATGCTTTGTCTCTTATTGAGCAAAACTCTAGTTCCAAAAATTGTCCAATAAAACAATCTCTAGGCCATGGAGTCATAGGGGATGGATGCCCATAACTATAATATGATGTCACAAATCTAACAGAATTGAGGGTTCTTCGATATCAGTCTTGATTATAATTTTGTGGAAAGTTTTAACTCACTCCCTGAAGGCATTCATTGGGACATGGAAAATTTGTATCGATGGCATAAAAATCAAACTAAGCAATATAATTGAGTGTTGTAAGCTTTTGCAAGCATGTTTGGTCAAGGGTTATGTGAACATGCTATCCACAAGCTCTTGAGGTGGTGTTTTTAAAAATTGATATACAAATGCAAAAATTGCATTACCTCTTATTGAGAAAAACCCTAGTTCCAAAATCATCAAATTAAATAAGCTTTAGGCCATGGACTCATGAGAAAGGGTCACCCTATTTGTAATTTGATGTCATGATTCCAATGGAATCAATGGTTGATTGATCCAAGTCTCAATTATTGTTTTATGGTGAGTTGAAACTTGCTTCTTGAAGCTATTCAAGGACACGTGGAGACTTTGTGTTGAGGGCATAAAAAACAAATTGAGTGTCGTAAGCTCTTGCAAGTATGTTTGGGCAAGGTTGATGTGAGAACACTATATAGAATCTCTTAAGGTAGAGTTTTCAAAAATTGACCATTGAATGCAAAAATTGCATTACCTCATACTAAACTTAAATGTATCAATTGATGCTTGCATGGAAATTTTGGGTTCTCTATTTCTCTCAATGCCATCCTAATTGATAGATATAGTGTATTCCATTGACCACCCTATACAATAATGTCTAAAGTTTGGAGAGATTTGCCACCATTGTGACATGGTGCATCCTCATTCATGTTTTAGTATATTAGTTCTACTTCGATCAACTCTATGCCCACCATATTTACATATGGAACATTGTAGTTGATGAAAATGAAAAATAGAGAACATGTAGGAGTTAAAATGTGGCGAGTTCCTTTGGATAACCCATGTTAGTTTCACAAAAGGTTATGCATTTATTGTCTTTAAAGATTTACCTTTTATTTTTATGAAGATGGAAATTTTGAGTTACCTATATGCCAACCCTAATTCATATTTTCATCCCCTCCCATGTCCATCCCACACATTATCATACAATTTGAGTAGTTTTTTCTTCTCTCTTCTTTGCCATTGATTTGACTTTAGTTAGTGGGGAATTATTTCCTACCACACTTAGGATCTTATTGAAGATTCTGAAGCTCCAAAGCCTTGAAACGTTACATGACCGAACATCTAGGAATATTGTAGGGGTCTTTGGCCTCCAACTGGGATATAGGCACCATGAGTAGGTTTTATGCATTGAAAATGTGTGTCAAGCAATAAACATGTTCAAGGGGGAAACAATGTCCATGAGACCTCATTGAACCTTCTTGAGCTCAAGTACCAAGAACAACACCTAGAAATAATGAAGTGCACCCTCTCTAATGAGTCTTTGACATTTGAGATGAATATGGGTGCCATTATGAGGTTCTTTGAAATTTGAGATGAATATGGGTGCCATTATGAGGTCTTGGACATCATGGACGATATTGAACATCAAGGATGGGTCTCAAGTCCATGACCATAGTCGAGGAAGGGGGAAAACACCCTCTGGCGCTAAAACTTGCTTTCTTAGGCTCAAGCACCATGAACAAGTCCTTGAACCACCACGCTAAAACTTTTGTGGTTATCAGTTGCCTCCAAGGGTGTTGTGGGTGTCATGACTAGGTTAGTTGTGCACCAAGAATGGTTCTAGAGGTATCACCAAGGTCACAGAGTGACAACAATTCCATTGTACCCTAAATGTTGTTTCTTAATCTTAGTCACCATGAAAAACACCTACAATCCACAAAACATTGCATATCTTGGGCATCTTTTGATTACAAGTGGTTTAATGGGGACATTATGATGTTTTTAGTAACACTAATGGGTCTTTGCATATTAACAATGGCCAAGGAAGTATAGCAAGGGCTTTAGGAATTTAACAAGTTTTTTTTTAGCTCAAGCATGGTGAAAGATTATTTAAACACCACATAGGACCTCTCTATGGGATCTTTGGCACCATCAATAGGGTTTGGGTAATAGTGATAAGTCTAAGGGCCTAGACCATGGTAAGAAAGGAAAATAAGGGAATTATGTAGGAAAATGAACCTTCTAGGCCTTGAGCATTGTGAACCAACCATGACACATGCCCTCTCTATGGGGTCTTTGACCCCCAAGTGGTATTCTAGGTGGCATTAGGCAGTTTTGTGAAGAGGGGATGGGTGTAGAGGTCTTAACTATGACCAAGAGAGAAAAATAGGTTCTTTTCCCATAAAATGATATTTTGATGCTAAATATTTCTTTTGAAACATGTAAAGGCAAGGGAAGTTCTGCATAGTTATGATTTTGTGTAATAAAAATCAGTGCACGGTCCTACAAATTTAAAAAAAAAATGGGTAGAATTTCATTTTTTCCTTTACAAGTTGGATGAGTTAGTTGCTTTGGTTTTATCTTGGCATCGACAAGCTCAAACTCAGTGGTTTTGGCCACAAAAAAAACACATTCATTTTTTCAACTCCCTATTCTCATCTCTATTTTCAACCACATTTTTAAATATGATCCACATATTCATCACTAATGAAACTACACTCATAGAGATCTGTATGTAGATTTTTGTTTGTACACATATCAAAATTCTAAAATACATAGTTGTTATTTATGACATAATTTTTTATTTCCTTGCACATATAGAAAACAAATTAAACAGTGACGGCCATATTAATCGTTGAACTTGCCATTTGCTTGTTCTTTGGCATTACAAGGTTTTAGATATTCTGTAAATTGCCAATTCAAACAACGAATGCGAGTATCTTCTGTCAAAGCTAGGTTTATCACTCCTTCAACGACATATAATTCCTTCCTTTGGAACCGTCTGGTCTTTTAGAACTTATTTTTTGAAATTCAACAACTTCGGGGAAAAATCTACATCAATTTATGATAAACCTTCAAATTGCCTATTAAAGTAGAAAATCCTATTCCAAGATTTATTGCACACAGAAGCAACATCATGAAGATTTGGAATATTATGCAGCTCAAACGAGTAAAAATTTATTTACGTGTGTGTTACTGAGGATGCTAGAAATACCTGCGACTGTGTCACTAACTACATGGAAAGAAAATGAAATACGACACTTGCCATCAATGTTATTCAGATGCCTCCCCTGCTCTGCCTCTTGTGCCAATACCAAATCTATAACAAACATGTTTAAATTAAATTGCCTTTTGGTTGAGGAAAAGAGTACAATTCTCTTGAGGCCTCCATGGAGGCCTCACATACATAGATATATAGATGAGGCTTAATTATATTATATGTACTATATAATTAAAATTCATTAAATTCATTGATATATGTTCATGGACATTATTAATTTTTGAAAGGTGGAAAATTGTGTAGCTTGTATCAACCACTTTTAATTATAAGGTTGGGCTAGTTGATAGCCTATGTGTGTGGGTACGGTTAGTAGATATGTGAATTAAATTATCAATATAACTATTACAGTTACATAACTTGTGGTTGATGAACTTCAATAGGTAATGATAACATGTTGAACAATTTAGATCAAATTTACTATACATTTTGTATTAGATAGATGGTTAAAAACAATGAAATCTTAACATCTATTTAATTTGCTCATACAAACTTTATCTCTAACATAAACCCTACCCCTAACATAATCTTAAATAGTTCCCACATATTATACCCAACAAACTACAAACATTTAAAATGGTATGTACCGTGTTAATCACAACCTCCATAAGCATGCACAATAAACGATCCCACGAGAAAATGATATAACCCACATCAGAAAATGTTTAAGAGGATCAGAAAACGATATAACCCACTCTTCCAGCACATTAGACACATACATTGTTTGTATAATGCCCTCCATTATAATTTCAGTAATATCAATTACTATCCTAGGTTTTCTCATAAGCTACTTGGCTTTGGATGGTGTGAGCACTTGTGCAAACCAAGGAAAGGCCCCATTTGTCATGATTGTGGGGAAATAGCTCTATGATACATGTGTGGAGCACATGCTTTCTGAAAATGGCTATGTTATATCTGGTATTATATCATGTCATTTTCGTTTTATTTTCTACAATAAATGCACGAGGGTAAATGCATTGATCATGAACGGTTCCTTTTTCTTTTTGTAGGTACATTCATCATTGTTACTTTCTGAAAAATGGCTATGTTATATCTCTATCTTTCATTTTATTTTCTACAATAAATGCATGAGGGTAAATGTATTGATTATGAATGGTTTTTTTATCTTTTTGCGGGTATTTTCATCATTGCTAATTTTTCTTTTCCCTGAAGCAAGATCAATATCGATACTCAATTTTAGGCAGCAATGATAATCAATATTTTTATTATTCAAGGGAGAATTACAATAGCCAACCCAAGCATACAACCATCCTCTCCTCTCATACACACAATCACCTCAGTATTGTGTCTTGCTCTCACACACTCACTACACATTACACTCTCACCTCTATGGGTATGCTTGTATATATAGCATATCTCTAACAATGAGACTAATTGATTATAATTAGATCCACCAGTTACACAATTTGTTCACAAAAGAGTGCATGCATGCACATTCCTAAAATAGTTGCATGCATGTGCATGTGACCACATGGGAAATTCGTTGGCATGTTTCCAACAATCTCCACCTTGACAACAATTTACCTGATATATCATGCCCTTAATTAATTCATCACCTTTTCTACAAGCCAAGAGAATCCAAACACCATCACAACTCTGCAACTTCTCTAACAATACCATTACGTGAACATGTTTGCAGGATTCACTCTAGTATGTACCATTCTATCTCCATTAGTAACCTGTCTAATAAACCGATGCACTTGTCCAAATCTCATGAATCATATCCATAGACCAAATCACTGCAACCACGGTAGGTGATACTTGTGTTTTTGTGTTTGAAACACCCATTTCCATGCTCTTCACTTGCTTTTTCCATGTGTCTACTGACAACATCAACTGCATGTGAAATGATGACCATTTCTCCATCGTAATCATCAAACTTCCTACTAGCATATAATACTTGAGACATATGACACTTTTCTTCTTCATCAGTTAGGACATAAACCTAAATAAAACTTAAAATGGAAAGTGATCCAGGTGGATATCGGTGGCCACCCACCTTTACCAACTGACTCAAAACAGTTTTCTTCCAATTTTGGCAATTTACTATTTTTAGCAGGTTTTAACTTCCGGGGCCATTTTGAGGGCCTAAATGAAGGTTTTTCGATATCGAGGTTCTCAATGAGAGTTGAAGGCATTATTGAGCCCCCAAAATGAATCTCCTCAATGATACCTTTCCAACGAGCTATCATACGCCTAAAACGAAGATCGTATGCAAAAGTTACAACCCC
>SNQJ01S0070671.1:13646-35597 GCA_010110895.2 Picea sitchensis
ATCAAAGACAAGGAGCCGAACCCTGATTCAGAATCTGATTCTGAAAATACTAGTAAAGGACAGATCATTGATGCAGACCCCACTGCTATTGTCGCAACCATAGCAATTCAACCAGAAGAACCAATAGATCCCGAAGAGGGGGAGTGCCTTTTTCATTCATAGATATGGGTGAAGGGGACCCCGCTGCATTTTATTGTTGATAGTAGAAGCCAGAAGAACCTCATCTCAGCAGAGGTTGTCAAATAGTTGGGATTGTCGATAACACCACATCCGCAACCACACAACATTGGGTGGCTTCGCCAAGGACGAGATCTCCATGTCAGCCAACAGTGTCGATTATCATATGGCATCCAACCCTTCAAGGATGAGGTATTATGTAATGTTGCCCCATTGGATGTCTATGATGTGCTCTTGGGCCAACCATATATGTGGAGATGCCATGTTGTTTATGAGTCTCGACCCCGTACTGTCATTGTTAGTTTGGGGGGTCATCTCTACAGAATACCAGAGGCAGTTCCAACTACTGTTCCACCTAAAAAGTGTCGCAAGTTAGTATCTCATACTACAAAATTCAGCTTCTTCACGATCTGTTCAAAAGGAGAACAAAAGGACATTGCACCCACTACAGCCTTGCCCCAAGCACCTTCTATCTAATAGAAGTAGGTTGAAAAAATTGCAGCAAAGCGCAAAGATTCCTTCTGCACATCGTCCTCTCATGTATCTCGATTTGTTGAACAGCCTCAAACTCAAAAGGTTCGTGACAGACTTCCACAAATTGAGCAACGCGACATCTCCAGCAAGACAAGAAGTTCACCAAGATGCAGATTCAACAAGCGCTTTTCCCTCTCCCTCGGGAACTCAACGCAATGGAGACCATTGCTTCCTAAGGAGGGAGGATTGATCCAGGTGGATATCGGTGGCCACCCACCTTTACCAACTGGCTCAAAACAGTTTTTCTGCCAATTTTGGCAATTTACTATTTTTAGCAGGTTTTAACTTCTGGGGCCATTTTGAGGGCCTAAATGAAGGTTTTTTGAGATCGAGGTTCTCAATGATATCTAAAGACATAATTGAGCCCCCAAAATGAATCTACTCGACGATACCTTTCCAACGAGCTATCATACGCCTAAAACAGAGATCGTATGCAAAAGTTACGACTCGAGGAAGTTCATGTACTAACTTACCCAAACAGGGCCCACATAGCTTTTGGCGCTTCATCTCCTAGGGTTAGGTTTTTGGATGTCTAGGACTTTTGGCATTCCCGTTTATTGTAAAAAGGCCTCCAGATCCTCATTGTAATCATCTTCTTGCGAATGCGAGTAGCCGCCACATCTCTTCTTAGAGATAAGTTGCCACCATTCTAGCGAGTCTTTCACTCTGTATTTTTACAGTCTCTGTACATTTATTTGATTAATAGAAATCATGTATTACTGTATATCTGTGTTTATGGTTGCATCTCTGATACATTTATGTTATATTATTGAATATCTGCAATATCTCTGTGCATTTCTTTATTATATCTCCGCTCTCATTTCGTGCCGAAAATAATCCGGATCAGAAAGCCAAAGGGATTTTACCAGTTTCATATTATTCATACTGAATTTCCTGAGTATCTTCACCACATACTTGTGTTGTGATAACCAAGCTTACCATATTTCATGTCTCTGTGTATTTCCATGGCCAAGATTTATTTTACTGCTTCCAGATCCTTCATAAAAACATCCTAACCAACTGAGCCAACCTGATGATCTCAAGCATGCTTGTGCTTGCTACAAGTATAACATATAACACCAATATAATGAATATAACATAAACACAATGGTTATACTCACTTCTTGTAAAATTTGTCTCACCATGAAGGAATCAAACATCTTGTATCAATTTTCTAGCATGCTTCAGGCCGCACAATGATTCTTGAGCTTGCAAACAAATCTTTTGTTGTGATTATGAACTAACCATTCTGGTTGTTCTAAATACATGCCCTTATAAAAAAAACTCCATGTAAAACAATTTTAGCATCTAGATGTACTAACACAACTAGTGCAAACACAACATGAATAGAAACAAGATTTTAACAACTACTGAGAAACTTTCATGGAGATCAATACCTTCCTAATATTTTCTTCTACTAGTCATGCTTTGAACCTTTCATCTTTTACTATGTTTGATTTATAAAAGGAGATTCATCAAACACTGCATCTTTATCCATGATGATTATGTGGGTAGTAGGATCCCACAGTCTGCACCCCTTAACATCATTACTATAATACCCATGTTTCCACCAGCTTGTAAATAATCATTAATTATGATTACCATGCTATGACATGTGAACAATGTAAATGTGTTATTGTTTATATTGTCAATAACTGATTGTGGGGTTGAAGCCTTGAAGTACTGGACATGATATCACTAGAGGAAAGAGTAAGGAAACTGTAGAGAGGGTTCATTATGTCAAAATGACCCAAATTATCCTTGCTGAAATAATAAGCCTCATCCTGATAGCAAGGAGAAATCAGTTAATGAAAGAAGGACTAGTGGTTGAAAGATCAACTACCCCCATGAATGGAAGCATGGAGATTTTGGCTCAAGAGACAGAAAATTGTCATCCCGAAGTATGACAGAGTGCAGTTTTCCTGCAGGCCCAGACTGACCCAAGTTCCTTATGAAAAAAGGAACAGGACAGGTCCAGAACCTCCCTGGGGAAAAAAGGAGAGAACGTGCAAGAGAAGGAGGATACCATTCAAAAATAGGAGAATGTGTGAGACTCTGGAGTTTAGAGAATAACTGGGATTTTGTAGAAAACATGACCTAAGCAGAAGGTTGCGAGCTTGACACTGAGGAAACATATGATAAACCTCACAGAGGTTGTGAGAAAGAAATAATCTCTGAAAAACTACAAAATGTTCCCTAGTGATATCATGGCTTGGCACGGGGGTGACCAAAGCTCTAAGAATGAATGCCTCTGAGCCTATGGTTGGGTGGAAAGGAGAACACCCACACTCAGTTGGTTGGTGATAAACTATAATAGATAAGTATTAGAATTACAATGAGTGGTTGGATGTCTAGGTATATGACAAAAATTTGCATTGTATGATGAATATTAGAAATTCTTATTGTACTCATGTGAACCCCTTCATTTGAATGGCTTATGTTTGCATCTGTTTAGAAATAAGAGAATAATTAGACATGGGTCTTTGAGTGAATTTAGGAATAAGTTTATGGTTTATGTGCTGGTTGGAAAATCCTTAAGGGAATTTTCCCAAGGATGGATTTAGTAATGTAAGAATCGGGGCAAACTTTGTTGGAACACTTCAGTCCTGTCGACCCCTCGAATTCACCTTCACGGGTAACTAAATTTGAGTTTTGTGGACGAAGGGTGCTTCTTTCAAACCAATACTCCAAGTAAACATAGGCTCATGCCCACGACATTAACCAAATTTTGGCTGAGAGCTAAGGGTGTAGCCCTCAAAACTTGTCAAAAACCTCATATGACTAGGACCATGGAACCCAGTGCTACGCCCAACGGAAGTTAAGCCTCTGAGCTTCGGGGCTTTGGGGGTCCAGAGCTCCAGGATGTTGGAATCCTCATAACATCCAATTGCACCGAAGGTGACCTATCAATTTGGTAACTTGATGGATGACTAGCAACTAGCGGTTAGTTATCTAAAATTGTGGGATTCGTCCCCTTGCTAAACCCCAATCAACTTCTTGGTCGCGAAGTAACGCAAGCCATAGATCTGAGGATATTCAGGATCTCCCCTGACAGTTGGATTTATGTCGTGGTCAGTCTAGCATTGACCACATCAAGAGAAAAAAGGTTTTATAACACCAAAACCCTTGAATGTCGGAGTTGCGAAGTAATGTGGGTCGTCTATCTAAGGATCCTTCAAGACCCCTCTCGACCATTTTATTGTGGGGATGTGCATATCATGTGGGGGTCCATGTCTCGAGAAATGGTGATGCCATGTGTGGTGGACTTCTGACATAGTAAAGAGATGTCGATGACCTGAGGCATGTGCCATGCATCTTGCTAGCATGTTTTGGGTTGACAGGTGTCCCTCTAGGAGTGGCCTAACACTGAGACCAAGCGACCTTTGAGCTAGAATTTTGAGCCATTGAATTGGGGGAGTCTATTGAGAACCTTTCCCAACCGTCTGATCAACTAGTGGAAGGGTTAGCATATAACACTCAGGAAAAGTCCTACTTCGGGAGGTTCGACATGTTGGTGAATGAGAACATCATCGAAATGATGAAGGATGGACTGATGTAACATGTTGATGTCACATAGGGTGACGTGGACCCATAGTAGGTGTGCCACATGTCACCCTGATTTGTGACTTTCACAGGCCTTATGTGTCAAATTGACCTTCACACTTGTCACCAATTGATTGGACCACGTGTCACACTTGTCTTCTTCCAAATGTCTTCCATGGGATCAAACCAAGGAATATTATGGGTCGTCCAATCATTATTTGACTCTCCGGCTAAACCCCAGTTCGAGTGATTCAGGATACAAGGCGTGGAGTTTCCCTGAACGTCGAAGTTGCGAAACGACAAGGATCGTCGATCCGAAGAAGCTTCAGGAAATCTCTTGATCATTTGATCTAGACTGTGGTTAGTATGGCATTGACCACTCTGGGAGTAAAAATGAAATTACACAGCCAAACCCTCGAACGTCGAAGTTGTGAAGCAATGGAGGTTGTATATCTGGGGATTTACATGACCTTTCTTGACCGTGGGATAAAATTTTATTGGGAAGTTGCTGGTAGGAGTTCAGACTTCGGGGCTCCAGGCAATTTTGCAGGTAGGAGAGGCTAGAGGCTTCCAGAGGTTGTCAATCCGGAGTGACGTGGCACGATGATGTTGCCTAGGGTGACGTGGACCCTTGTTCGACATTCCACGTGTCATCCCAATTCACACTTTTCACAGACCTTATATGCCAATTGGAATGGGACATGCATCTCCCATTGATAGGGCCATGTGTCATCTCTGTTATTTGTCATGTGTTACTACCTGGAGCATAGTTTCTTGACCTAATGGCTAATGGGACCCTGAGAGTTCAAGAGTTCATAACTCAGAGAGGCTTAGGGTTTTATAATGTATGATCCAATAGGTCCGAAGGCCAGAGCCACATGGTAGGATTTCGGGGTTTCAGGACTCCATAGGATATGTGAGTAGAGAAGAGGGGCGTTCAGTGTTGGAGTGTTGAACACCAAAATCCATTAAACATATGCGTTGAACGAGGGTGAATATCAACCATTGGATTTAACAGTGGATTGATCTCCACCATAGATGTAGGAGTGCTAATGAAATTTGATACTTCAAGACTCCAGGAGTGTTTCAAACATGGACGGGAAGGCCGAAGGGCCAAAGACCCAGAAATCATGAAGGTATGGGGAACACTCCTTGTAACCACCCCTCTAGTGGCCATGTCATCGCTAAAGGATGAAGACCTTGGTCGAGACTGTGCCAGGTGGGATGGTACGAATGAGGTGAACCCACGTGGGTGCCACATGGCCTTTGACCAATGATGTCTGAAGAACTTTGGAAGGGCATAAATTCCAATCCAAAGCTTGGATTTGAGCATGGTAATAGTCGTTGGAAAGATCTTGACAAGAAGAAGGTGATGGAGATATCGAGAAGAGGATTCAATATGATTGCGAAAAGAGAAATTTTGATGCCCCATCTCTTAAAAAGGCACTTTAGGGGTCAGGTGTGTTACAAAGTGGTATCAGAGTGGGAAAAAACACTTGGCCTGCTTGGGCTCATGAAAGAGTCAAGTGATTATTTTTCTTTCTTAGAAAATTTTAAGGGAGAGGGCACCCTGCCCTACCCTATCTAGCAGAACATGATTCAAACATAGGCCTGGATGGACGAAGAACAATTATAAGACTATTTTACCATGGCTAAGATGAGCCTGTTGAGAGTATTATTGTCGTATGGAAATTATCTGCATAAGTTTCTTGAGGAGAAGGATGCAGATGAAAATTCAGTTGGGATTTTACCCAACAAGATTGAATCATGCTAGACTATGGCAGAAGAAGCCTATCATTTATTTTGGAGAAATGATAGTCAGTCCTACAAAAGTGGGATTATGCCGAGGGGAATTAATAATAAAACTTGGATGAAAATGGAATAACCTTGTTTTAAGGAGTACTTGAGTCTAGAAGGAAAATGGATTGAATAGTGTTACACATCAAAATTACTCACTTCGATAGTGTCACAAGTGTCGCATTTTGCTCACAAGTGTCACAAGTGTCAAGCAAAGCATACTACCATGATGCTTATGCCATACTTATAATGACATCAAAAAGACACTTGAAACACCTCAAACACTTGATTTGGAAGAGGAGGAATGGTTAACTGGGCTTATGAACCTCTTGCCATCTGAAAGAACCCAAAAAACTGATTTTTTGGAGGAGAGTGCTCCCCTATACCTCTCTCGGGAGTGTTGGCGGCCCCCAATACACTATATGGGAGCATTATAACACTACCTTTTCCCTTTTGGAGGAGCGCTACTGCTTTTGGGAGTGTTGGCGCCCCCCTAAATCCTACTGGGGAGCACTATAGTGCTCTGATGGCCCTTTTGAGGGAGCATTGCCTATTCTAGGCAGCATTTGGTTTGTTGAGATGGATAAGGGGAGGATCCCTTCAATCCCTGAAGGTAGTTGGATTCGAATCCCTATTCAAGCCATGATCTCAGGGAAGATCCCTAACTCAAGGAGGAAAATCCTCAACTCACCCCAAAGATATCTCAAGTTGTTGAGCCTCTCCAAGGCTATATAAGAAGGCTTTCTCATGTTGAAAAGGGAATCTAGATGGAGAATCATACCAAACCTATGATCTCATAGGAAACACATAGTGAAGTGGAGGCTAATCAGCGAAGCTATCGTCATTCCAATCGTGGAGCTTTTGAGCAAGGGTTAGGCAAGGAGAACTTGATGAAACTGCTACATTCCATCTATGGCTATAAGTGACATTTTGTCCTCATTAATGTAATATGCTTGTCCTATTTCTTTCTAATTTGTGTTTGACATTACATGAATTTGTCTCTAAGTAGATAGGTCTACTTCGAACTAATCTCAATAGAATAGGAAGTGGTTGTACTTTGTTTGTCTACATGGATTATCGAGGAGCTCAAGATTGGAGTTCAACTCGGAGCATGCAGGGACAAACACCGGTAAAAGGTACGTCGTTCCTCCTTCCTCTTCATGCATTAGTTTGTGTATACCTAAAAGGAATTCAGTGACCATGATAAGCACTTTCTGTCTTAGAGTTAAGAGTCTAGCTCTTTGAGGAGATCTACCTATCCGCAGGAAGATTTTCCTTCAACAAATAGGTGGCAAGAATTGCCTAAAAAGTGGGCTTATGAAGCCTCTATTAATTAAAGTGTTGATTAAATGAAGCATTTGGAATTGGGAGAATGATCCCCCATGTCTAGAGGCCTTATGGAAATATGTGAGGTCAACCTACTTGACCCGTCATAACCTAAAAAAAAAAAAAAAAACTACTATTGGGATAATCCCCTATTTCAAAGTTAAAAGGAGTCCTATGGACTGAGGACAACCCTCATGGAAGAAATGAGGTGACATGAGAAATTTCAAAAGTTCATGGTTGTTCTAATGGATTGTATATCCATGTTAACTCAAGGGCATGTATATGCATAAGAATGCAAAGAGGTAAGAAAGTGGAATATATCTGCATTGCAGACATAGGTGAGATGATTGGTGCACAAGGATATGCTAGAATGCATATGGAAAAATATTGAACATGCAAGTTAGGCATGTTATAACCTATGGTGGGTTGTAAGGTATGGTATGCTAATGGACTTTTTAGATGAGAATGACCTTATGTCATCAGGAGTTAAAAACAAGAATGAATTGAGGCATGAAGAAGAGACTAGAAGTGGTTATATTATTTCCTTGAGTGATACAACAACTACCTATTTGAATTATGAATTATGGAAGGTTTTTACATAAGAAAGGGAAAAAGTGACCCTTGTTGGTTATTTCCATGTAGAGAGGGAAACATCAGTACGAATTATGACTGTGATACTATTCATATGATTGAATGCAATTCCTCACTAAATAACACTAATACTAAAACTAAAATATCAACGTGAATAAATGAGGTAAAAGGGTGCAAGTGACGCACCTACATATATACAAATATGTGTATACATGCTTAAAAGAATAAAATGATTGCAAGATCTCAACTGAGAGGGAAACTCAGTGTTGAGTGACTCTATGATACTTGTCATAAGGATGGAAACAATGTCCTTGGGAGGAGGATCTAGAAGTCTGATATTTCCATGTGTATGAATGACATGGAAAAGGTGCAAGAAATGAGCTTGGATTATGAATGTTTGGGCTATGTTTGTATATGATGGAATGCACATATTTAATGCATTTTGAGGTTTCTTGATATGAAAAATGATATTAAGACCAAATATATATGAATTATATTGAATGTGCAAGTGATGCACATGTATGATGTAAGAATATATGTATACTAAAGGCACAATGTGACTGCTTGGATGAGTGAAATGTAAGACAAGAATTGCACTTGCCAAGATTAAATGAATACCATGGATGCATGGCTGACTCCATTCTGAAGAGTCATGGAAGTTTTGTTTTGAATGATAACCTTAGGGGAATGTGCTCCATTCCCTCTGGAAAGACTAGTATAAATAGACGAAAGAGTAAATGAGAAAGGACCCTTTGTTCTCATGATAAGAGGAAAAACAATTATGCCTTTGAGGATCACATGAGAATGATCATGAACAATCATGAGTTGAATGATTTTAAAGTAAATATGTATGTGAGATGTGAAATATACCTATGGTAGCTACACATAGGCTTATGATTATGCATGTGGTTAAGTACATCATGGATGTAAGTTAACAAAACAATGAATATGTGTGGATAAATAAAATGGATGCATAACAAAGATGCATGTTTATATTCCTTATGGAATATTTGGTAAACAACTAAAGGTAACTCAAGGTTGAGGCCATCAAAGATAGTGATGGATATGCAATAAGGAATTTGGATGCCAAAGGAGTTTCCTATGGAGGAATTGTGTGAAGACTCTATCAAGAAAGCAAAGTCACAACCTTAATGACTGCCGAGAATTGGGCAGTGGGCTGCTCCTATGGAGGAATTGTGTGAAGACTCTATCAAGAAAGCAAAGTCACAACCCACGATCACGAATTGGGCAAGTAATGGGTAAGAATAGTTATATATATATATATATATATATATATATATATATATATATATATAACTAAATGGTCATGTGCATATTGCATAGGTTCATAATTCATCATCAACAAAAGGTTTTTTGTGTTAGCATGTTGATTTACCAAGAAAGTTGAGGTGAACCTAACCAATGCTGCTCAAAGAAAAGAGAAGGAATCTCCCAACAGGGAGTAAATTGCAGAAGCAAAGAAAAAGGAAAAGGTGGAATACTTTTCTCATTTTATAGACTCTGAATTGCTTAACAAAGTTGTAGTCCTTAAAAGAACAGTTATGAAAACAAGTACAACTGGTAAAAGGAAAATAAACCAATGAGTATGTTTAAATGAATAGGATTGGTTGTGCCATGTTAAGTAAAGAAAG
Source organism: Picea sitchensis (assembly GCA_010110895.2). Lineage (NCBI taxonomy): Eukaryota > Viridiplantae > Streptophyta > Pinopsida > Pinales > Pinaceae > Picea > Picea sitchensis. Next base: position 23,267 of record SNQJ01S0070671.1, read on the forward strand.
TGAGGCCTTGGAATAACTCAGCTATACTGAAAGCCCCATGATGTGTAGAAGGAGTCGGAAAATGGAAGAGCCCTTAACTCCTTTCTTGTGATATATTATGTTTTCTCTGGGGTGAGAAACTAGTGTGTTGATGAAATTAAATGTTTTGACACCATAATGATGATGGTTGTATGACTGTAGAAAAAATTGAGAATTGTTTGTGTTTCACTCATGAAAACATCAAGGATAAGGTGAAGAAGTGCATAAAGATATGCTAGGACATATCTGAAAATGTTTTATTGATTTGAATGATATGATACATGCATTTTTATTTTACATGATGACTAATGTATTTGTGATATATGCCATGTGTAGAAAAGAAATTGAAACTATTGGGAAAGACATTTACCAATCATGGAAAACCTCAAACAGAGGATGAATACGAGAAGGTTGTTGTTGAATTTTTTTGAAGGAACTTTAAAAGTCCCCATAAAGCACCACCGACGAGGCAATATCAGAGAGGGTGTTGAAAGTTAGAACATGTAGAAAAGTGTTCATGCCTATAAGTCATAAGATATGAAGGGATTGGGTAAGAATCCCTTCTGAAATATTTTATTATTTTAGTGATATATATAATTGAAGTTGAGTGGTTGTTGGATGCCATTGATATCCAAGTAGGGTATGATTCAGGAAAAGAACCCAAGGAATAGAGAGAGGAATTCTAAGCCAATCAAGGATGAGTTATAATCCTTGCAAGAAAATGCATGAGTAAAGAGTACCATGGGTACAATAACCAATCTAGGGAGATAGGGAATGAAGGTGCTCATAGTTAGCACATTGTATGGAATGCATTGAGGAAATACATGTTTGCATAAGAGGGTGGGCAATGGATTTCCATTGAGGAAGGAGGAACTTCCACTACTCCACTTGAAGTTTGTAGTTGATAAAGAAAGGAAAAGTTGGGTGGCCATGAGTGTTGGCACCCTGGTTACTAATGAAGGAGGAATGCTTGGGTGCATTCAAGAGAAGCATTTAGTTTCGTATGTGATGATTTGGGATCATGATCAACCTGTAACAGGGAGCATAGTCCTACTGTAAGAGTGAAGGAGAATGATTAAACGTCATGGTGAAGAGGTTGGTTGAGCTCCAACACACCATGATAAAGTGCTTATCATAAGTGTGGAAAACCTGAACCCAATATAAATGGTACATTGGGTATGAATGTGGCCATGAATATTGGCACATTGATTAAAGTCATTTGATATTTGAATTGCATTTAGAAAAATTTGGTATGCTAAAAGGATGAATACGTAAAGAACAATATTTCATTTTTTCTTTGTACCCTTGAATAAATGAAATGATTTATAATGTTAGTATGCATAGTTTTGGAAATATAATGTGCATGAAAGCTAACAATTTGTTTGGTTGAGGAATGTTGAAATTGTAGGAATAAGAGGGTCTTGGATATGGAAGTGTTGTAATCCCATAAGGAATACCAATTTCCTGTTGAGTTAAACTGCTATGGGAAGGAAGGTCCCATACTTGAGAATCTGGTTCCTGTGCGGAATAGATCTGAAAATAAATGTAGAATTTGGAAATCTGTGGGTGACAGATTTGCAAGAAAATTATGAATTTGAAATTGATGATAATATATCATAATTTATGTATACCTGTGATACAGGTGAGGTGAAAAATATATGTCTAGGGAGGACAGGTGAAGGATGTCAAGATGGAAAGCATGAGAAATGATATTTTGAAGAAACACAAGCCGGAGGGATGCCTTGGCAGAGCAATTCTGAGGGATGCCTCGATTGTAAGGATCAATGAAGTATTTAGAAATATTCCTATGCAAGAAAACCTTGGAAAGGTAAGATGGATCGCCTGAGGGACTGTATAATAGAGAAGGGGATGCTTGAGCCTGGGCATAGAGGGTGAGTGACCACAAGGAAGAGGAGACTCTGATAATTCTTATAAACTATTGATTGGGATCATGCACACAATGGGTACGTAAATAAAATAAAAACAATGATCCAAGATAACAAGACAACCATGTGGATGCAAATCCATGAACTTTACAGGTGATGAAGGCCAAGGGTATGGAAAGGACCTGACCAAGAAAGAGGATCAATATTTCTGAAGCATCTTAATCACAAAGACATGACATGTGATACTGAGAAAGAACACCAAGGATGATGTTCCTTTGGAGGGGGAGGGGATTCTAATACCTTTGTTTCCCCCAACTTGTAATTAATCATTAATTATGATTACCATGCTATGGCATGTGAAAAATGTAAATGTATTATTGTTTATATTGTCAATAATTGACTATGGGGGTGAAGCCTTGAAGTACTAGCCATGATATAACTAGAGGAAAGAGTGAGGAAACTATAGAGAGGGTTAATTATGTCAAAATGACCCAAATTCTCCTTGCTGAAATAATAATCCTCATCCTGATCCCAAGGAAAAATAAGTTAATGAAATAAGGACTGGTGGTTGAACAATTAACTACCCCCTTGAATGGAAGCATGGATATTCTGGCTAAGGAGACATAAAATTTTCATCCTGAAGTACCACATAGTGCAGTTTTCCTGTAGGCCCAGACTAACCCGAGTTCCTTATGAGGAAAGGAATAGGAAAGGTCTAGAACCTCCCTAGGGGAAAAAGGAGAGGGAGTGCAAGAGAAGGAGGGTACCATTCATAGAGAGGATAATGTGAGAGACTCTAGAGTTCAGAGAAGAAATGAGAGTTTGTAGAAAACATGACCTGAGCAGAAGGTCATGTGCTTGATGTTGAGGAAGCATCTGATAAACTTTGTAGAGGTTGTGACAGAGAAAGAATCTCCGAGAAACTAAAAAATGTTCCCTAGTGATATCATGGCTTGGCACAGGGGTGGCCAGAGAACTAATAATGAATGCCTATGAGCCTACGGTTCGGTGGAAAGGTGAACACCCACAGTCAGTTGGTTGGTGATCGACTGTAATAGATAATTATTTTATATACCTTGTGTCCTAAAACTACAATGATTGGTTGGATGTATGGGTCTATGAAAAACAATTTCATTGTATGATGAATATTAGAAATTCTTATTGTTCTCCTATGAACCCTTGCATTTGAATGGTTTCTATTTGCCTCTACTTAGCATTAAGAGGACTATTAGACACATGTCTTCAAGTGAATTTAGGAATAAGTTTATGGTTTCTGTGTTGGTTGTAAAATCCTTAAGGTAATTTTCCCAAGGATGGATTTAGTAATGTAAGAATCAGGTCAGACTTCATTGGAATGCTTCAGTCCTACCAATCCCTTGAATTTACCTTTGCAGGTAACTGAATTTGAGTTTTGTAGACGAAGGGAATTTACTTCGAACCATTCATGCAAGTAATCAAGGGATCATGCCCATGGCCTTAACCAAATTTTGGTTGAGAGCTAACGGTGTAGCCCTCAGAAACTGTCAAAAACCTCATATGACCAAGACAATAGAACCCAACACTACACCCAACAGGAGTTAAGCCTCTAAGCTTCGAGGCTTCAAGGATCCTGAGCTCTGAGATGTTGGAATCCTCATAACATCTATATTGAACCGAAGGTGACCTATCAATATGGTAACTTGACAGATGACCGACAATTGGTGGTAAGTTACCCGAAATCGTGGGTTTCATCCCCTTGCTAAACCCCAATCAACTTCTCGGTCACGAAGTAACACGAGATGTAGATATGAGGATATTTGAGATCTCCCTTGACAGTTGAATTTATTCTATTATCATTTCAACATTGACCACTTCGACAGAATAGAGGTGTTATAACACCAAAACCCCCGAATGTTGGAGTCGTAAAGTAATGTGGGTCATTACTCTAAGGATCCTTCAGAACCCCTCTCAACTATTTGATTGTGAGGACATGTAGATCATGTCGAGAGCACGTGGGGGTCCATGTGTCAAGCAATGGTTATTCCATGTGTGGTGGCCTTGTGACATAGTAAATAGATGCCAATGACCTAAGGCATGTTCCATGCATATTTCCATCATGTTTTCGGTTGACATGTGTCCCTCTAGAAGTGGCCTAACACTAAGAACAAGGGACCTTTGAGATAGAATTGTGAGTCGTTGATTTGGGGGATTCCATTGAGAACCTCTCCCAATCGTCTGATCAACTAGTGGAAGTATTATTGTATAGCACTCCGACAAAGTCCTACTTCACGACATTCGACATGTTGGTGAATGAGAACATTGTTGGAACGTTGACGACCAGAGTGACGTAACATGTTGATGCCACCTAGGGTGACGTGGACCCATAGTGTGTGATCCACGTGTCACCCTGATTCATGACTTTCACATGCCTTATGTGTCAAATTGACCTTGACACTTGTCACCAGTTTATTGGACCACGTGTCACCCTTGTCTTCTACCAAATGTCTTCCATGGGATCAAACCAAGGAATATTATGGGTCATTCAATCATAATTCGGCTCTCTGGCTAACCCCACTTTAGGTGATTCAAGATGCAAGGCATGGAGTTTACCCGAACGGAGAAGTTGCAAAGCGACGAGGACCGTCAATCTAAAGAAGCTTTGTGACCTCTCTTGACCATTCGATCTAGACCCTGGTTAGTCCGATGCTGACCACTATAGGAGTAAAAAGAAAATTGCACAACAAAACCCCTGAACGTCAAAGTTGAGAAGTAACGGAGGTTGTATATTTGGGTATCTATGTGGACCTATCTCAACTGTGGGTGTTATAACGTATTCTCCAATAGGTCCTAAGTCTGGAGCCATGTGGTAGGATTCTAGTGTTTTGGGACTCCGAAGGATATGCGATTAGAGAAGAGGGGCGTTCAGTGTCGGAGCATTGGACGTCAAAATCCCTTAAACATATGCATTGAACTAGGGTGAATCTCAACCGTCGAATTTAACGGTGGATTGATCTATGCCATAGATGCAAGATTGCTAAAGAACTTTGGGACTTCACAACTGTGGGAGTGTTTCAGACATGGATGGGAAGGACGAAGGGTTGAAGGCCCAGGAATCGTGAAGGTACGGGGAACATTCCATGTAATTGTCCCTCCAGTTGCCATGTCATTGCTAAAGGATGAATATCTTAGTCGAGACCATTCCAGGTGGGATGGTATGAGCAAGGTGAACCCACATGGGTGTCATGCGGCCTTTGACCAATCATGCCTGAATAAATTTGGAAGGGAATAACTTCCAATCCAGAGCTCGGATTTGAGCATGGTAATAGTCATTGGAAATCTCTTGACAAGTAGAAGGTGATGGAGATATTGGAAAGTGGATTTAATATGATTGAGAAAAGATAAATTTTGATGCCCCATCCCTTAAAAAGGTACTTTAGGGGTCGAGTCTGTTACAATCACCATATCAAAGATCTACCTGTTTGATCTGGGTCTTACTTAGAATGCTGATAAAAAACATAAGCATCACAAATGAATAATTTCAAATTTGAGTAATTACCAGATGACCTATTCATACCTCTTCCTGAATCTTCCTATCTTTTGCAACCGATGGTAACTGAGTTACTAGATAGCTCAATCACTTTTATCCACAACTATTGTTGAAACTTGGCATTATTGAACATGCCTATTCAATCCCTGCTTCCTTGCAATACTTTCCAAGTGCCATGGATATGAACCTACCTTAATCATATATTCTCAAACACTTGATTGACCTTCCAACACATCAACCTTTCTACAAACTCACCTTTCTAACCTAGATACACTGCTCCACCTCAAACTTTACATTCGAACAAATTTGAACAAATATGTCCAAACCAACCCAAGTGATCCTCTGTCGCTCATCTCCAGGGAATTTACACTGGAGTCTCGATGATCCACCTTAAAATGAACATTCCCTTGACCAAATCTGACCAAGCCGACCAAGTAAGCCTTCATTGCTTACCTCCATGCCTATTTACAATGCAGTTCACCAAGCCTTTTATAGACTTCATTACATGCAATGCATGGACACAATACCACGGGATACCCAAAAAACATGGACCTGAAAAACCATCTGCTCTGACCTAAAAACCAGATTTAATTCATTAACTCTTTCACCGAGTCAAATTTAACCCAACATCATGCCCCCCCACATATTCAATCTACCTAAATCTATGTCTAGTCTTTTCATAAGTGACATGATAAACTAGGGGTACACATGCCTATCCAAGTCTTACAGACATATGCCCATTTACATACAATCAATAATTTTTACGACTCCAAAGTAAATACATTTTTTTTTTAATTTCACGGTGACTCAACCATCACCGCCCTTCACCTTCTATGTGAACACAGGTGGTGAGACACAAAAGACAAAAAAAACTTCATCAACCATATCTGTAGCTGAATTTACTTCTTTTGTGGAGTCCTCTTTGGATGCTTGTTATCTTTTCCAAAAATCCTTCTTTAGATGCCTAGATTTTCCACAAAACCAACATTTTCCCTTACCCTTGTTGTCTTTTGACTTAGACTTGGCTCTACCTTTCTAACCTTTCCCTCCTTTTGTAGATCGACCTCTGACAATCATTGCTTTTGTTGTTGATGTTTCCTTATGGATATTCTCCTCATTTCCTCAGACAACAAATCTCCCACAATAATATCATAATCAATGGAATTTGTTGAGCTAAACCACATAGTTATGACTAGATGATCCCAAGAGTCAGGAAATGAACATAGTAGCGTAACCTCCTTGTCCTCATCTTCGTACGTTACGTCCATACTAGATAATTGAAAAATTAGAGATTTGAAAACCTTCAAGTGATCAACAATTTTCATACCTTCTATCGTCCACAAGTTGTACAACTGCCTCTTCAAGAAGATTATGTTCGTCAAGGAATTTTTCATTTATAGACTCTCCAATGCATTTCATCCAGATCTTCCAGTCCTCGTATATCATTCTTTTCGGTTTCTTTGGATTTCTAGCCAATTCCTTTTGCAATCCTTGTTGCACAAGAAGATCTTGTATCTTGAGCTTCCATAGCATAAAGCTATTATTTCCACTAAATTTCTCCACCTCAAACTTATAACTCTCATTGAAATTTCAACCCTCCTTCACCTCGACTTTCATGGGTATCACACCCTCCCAAAAGTTGCAAACAACGATGTTAATAGGCTCTCACCTCTCTTTCAATGAATCTCTTCCAGCACACGAGACATGGATCTTTTCATGCATATTAAGTAGAAACTTGCCCTTGCAAGTCTTGTTCATTCATGTAATGGTTGGCTTCCTCTTGCACTCGCAGCTCTGTCACACTTGCAATGCATCAAACAGGTTGCCTCACCAAAACAACATTTCAAACAATTGCGTGAGCTCACCCTATTTCACAGAAATCACCTTGCAGATATCAATATCGCATATCACCCCTCTTCTAACACACAACACTCAGATTGCCCAAATGATCTTTTCATATACTAAGGTCAATGTTCCTCCCGATAAGTGCCAGAAGCGTTAGAGAAAAGAATAATTCTCCTGCAATGAACTCGGATATCGACCTCACATGTCATATCTCATCCAACTCGGCTCACCTTCTCTAATACCACTTGTTAGGCAGCAGAAGAAAAACAGAGCATAAATAGAGCAGAAAACTGAGAACATCAAACCAAACACAACACAACAACAATCACACAATTGACATAGTGATTTATGTGGAAACCCAATACAGGGAAAAAACACGGGAAATGATGATCTATATTCTTATTATTCAATGGAGAATTAAAATATCCAACCCAGGCATACAACCATCATCTCCTCTTATACACAAAATCACCTCAATATTGCATCTTTCTCACACACTCACTACACATTGCACTCTCACCTATATGGGTATGCTCGTATATATAACATCTCTCTAACAGTTAGACTAACTGATTATAATTAGATCTACCAGTTACACAATCTGTTCACAAAAGAGTCCATGCATACACATATCTAATATAACTGCATGCATGCGCATGTGCATGTGACAGCATGGGAAATTTGTTGGCATGTTTCCAACACTGAAGAGACATGTGAGTTTTCATAAACATATACAAGAATTCATTGAAGATGGAATCAATTCATTAAAAATAGAATTTAGGTTACTTGTGTTAAACACACACACACACACACACACATATATATGACACACCATATAAAAAATCAACATAAATATAAATAATTAAAAAATCAACATAAATATCAACAATTAAAGTAAACACATAAAGTGAATTTAATTGCATGATATATATAAATGAAACATATATTAAAAAGGCATCCTTTACATATAAATTGAATGAAAATGCATGTCATATATATTAACATAGTCAAATATTATAACAATTGGACAGAAGGGTGTGCAAAATCATTCAAAACATGCATTTTGGCAATCTTGTATGGGGTTTTATTAGTTTTTTTAATCTATCTAGTTTAACCAAATTTTATGCGTTTACCCTATTAAATCTAACCAATTAAATTAGGGTTTTGCAGTCACATATTAAAATATTGAGTCGGTTCCTCTGAAGTAGTAAAATCATCTTTCAATCAAGCCCTTTGACCCCTGAAAGTCCCTAAACAAAATGGCCATTAAACTCTTTTAAAAAGAGTCCAGTCACAGTCTAATTCCCGCGTTCATAAAGATTACTCCCAACATTGCGAGATATTACTCTACGCCCATGGAATCCAAAACCTAATAAAATTATGAGAATCAAGACAAACATATCCTTTCTTCGTGCATAAATGATGATAAAATACTACAATATCACATAATTTTATTTAATATGTGGGCACTCTGTAGGATATTTGTGGACCTCCATTGATATAAACTCTTTAAGGAAATCTCCATTGATAATACCTTTCAACCACGACTATAAAATATATTGCCCCTTGTGTAATTACAGTCAAGTTTTTTCTTTTTGTCTTGTCGGGAGCGGGATCAATACTCAGGAGACATGCACGAGTTTTCAGAGACATATATAAGAATTCATTGAAGATGGAATCTATGCATCGAGAATGGAATTTAGGTTCCTTGTGTTAAACTAACCCAGATCTACTTCCTTGAATGTCAAGTTAAATTCAATATAAAAGAGAGAAACAAATCTATTGAAAATTCAAACTTCAATAATTAATAAGGAATGGAGAATAGTTTACAACAGTAGAAACAACTTTCCTGTGCAACATGTTGATTCCAACCCCCCTTCTCCTTGGGCTATGCAATCTCTCGGTCAAGGATATTTAATTCTCAGAGCTGAATTATCTCTTTGAAACCTTAATGGTCTCGTTTGTAAATAACCACAGGTTTATTCAGTCTTTCGGTGCAAGTTCTATGACACTCGCGATCTCTCCCTTCGCAATACCAGGTGATTACTATTCATGCGCTAGCTCCTGCTCCGTTAGCTCCTTCCCGCATGTGACCTCAATTTAACTCCACACACAATTGCAGGCATGGTCAAAATTGGTTTGGTATCAATCCACTTTTCTCCCCACAATTCACCACCAAACGCCACACGTCCAATTTGCAATACCACGGTTTCTATTGCGTCCCACTCTCAAGTTTTTAAATTCTGAGCACTTTCCATCCCTACAATCCTTCATAACCACCGATCTCACAATATCGACGGTGCTTCTGAACGGATGGCTTAGATATGTCCTTTCCAAATCTACGGATCAAATTTAACCCTTCTAAATCAACGAATATGATTTATTTTGTGGTTCAGACTTCGGAAATTTTGACTTTCAACCTTTTCTTTCCTCTGAAATGCACAGATTATTTCCACGTTTCCTCCTGAATCGGATGACTATAATTTAATTTGGACTATCCAAAGGTCGACGTTTATTTCATCCCTCCGACTCTCTGGGTTTCATGAGTTTCAAGTCTCAATCTGAAAATCTCGAAGTGATTTCTCCAGAGTTCATAATATATCACCACATGTCATTCTGGATTAGATGGTTCATATCTCCTTTGGGTCTTCAGTGATCTCTCCTCCTATGTATACATAGAGTTTAAATTTTGTGCACTTTTCCTAAATCCAACGGTCTGAAATAATTCGGCTCCTCTTGTATAGATCTTCACCCTTCACCTTGCCCAACCTTCGCAAATTCTTCTTCTGAAAGATTTCTTTTAAACTTAGTTGATTTTTGGTCCTGTGCACTCCTTGCAACCAACCTCTGCACTTTCTTGCGAGAAAAACCTAAGTTATTTCTCCAAGCCAAAGACTTCGCCTACGCACTCCTTGCGCTTAATATGCACACTTTGCATACAAAAGTTCCATGCTATCTCTTATGAGCTTTGAGTCGAACAAGACTCTCTCGCACACACTCCTTGCGTTCAATATGCACTCCTTGCATAACTTATAGAAGAGAAACAATTGAAACTTATTCAATTCTTCATAAATTCATCCATTCACCATGAACTTCATATATTCACAAAATTCATAACAACAGTAAAACTGTAAAACAATATCAACACTGTACAGTTGGATGAATTTTCCTCTGTTCTATTCATTTAAAAAACACATGATTATAGCTCTATCTCTTATAGTCATTACAATTAGAAAATTTATCTAAGGACCGAGAGCTTCCTCACTCTTCTTCCTTCTATCTAAGTTCTATCACCTTGTACTATAGCAGTTACCTACTCAACTTAATTAAATGCAACCTAATGACTAATCAGGGAAAATATCCTACACCTATAATATTTTACAGTCATGTAAGGATTTACAATCACTCCGTCATTTCAAATGGTGGCCCGAATTTACATACAACTAATTTAATTAACGAGAAATTCGAAAAATCTCCACACTACTACCAAGTTGGTTAAAAGTTGGTTTGGTTCTTTCAATGCATGAAGTGTTGAGTTCACTTCCACCTCCGCTTTTCTTGATTTTATAGCGATGCTCCTCCATCATACTCCTCTGGCCAAAATATTCATGGAATCATGTCCATGAGCTCTTGCACTGTTTTTCCATACTTCAAAATATCAAGTTTAGTTACCCAACTTGAATATTCCACTGGGTGATCCTTCCACTTCACTAAATATTCAGGGTGCATCTTTCTTCTAGTTTTCGTTCCAATTCTCTGTTCCCAAATTTTCTCCACCTGAGGTTTTTCTACTGTGGGCATCTTTTCTTCCCACTGAATCTCTTCCTGATCATCTAATTCTCCTGCATCACCTATTTTATAAGGATACAGGTCTGTAACATTGAATATTGGTGATATCCCAACATTGTCTGGAAGCTCGGTCTCATAAGCATTTGCTGCAAATTTTCTAAGGATCTTGCATGGTCCTATCTTCTTCATCTTCAACTTATTATATGTTCCTCTTGGAAACCTTTCCTTTCTCAAATGAGCTAAAACTTCATCTCCCACTTCAAATTGAACTTCCCTTCTTTTCTGATCAACTCTGTCCTTATACGTCTGATTACTATCTTGTATCTATTTCTTAACTTGATCATGAACTCTTTGCATTTATGTAGAAAAATCTTCTTCTTCAGCGCTCCTGGATTCATCTTGTTTCAACTCTCTCAATTCTACAATCCCTCTTGGTTTTATTCCATATACTATCTCAAATGGACTTTTTCCAGTGCTCCTGTTAATTGAATTGTTAAATGCAAATTTTGCCTGTGCCAGAATCTGATCCCACTGATGACCTTGTTTAGTGACTAAAATCCTTAAAAAAATTCCCATACTATTGTTCACCACTTTAGTCTCTTCATCTGTCTGAGGGTGATATGTTGAACTAAAAGATAAATTAGTTCCCAGCCTCTTCCATAGAGTCCTCCAAAATTGTCCTACAAACTTAGTGTCCCTGTCTAAGACTATACTTCTGGGCAGTCCATGTAATCTCACAATTTCTCTGAAAAACACATTAGCTATGTATGTAGAATCATTTGTCTTATGGCATGGTATGAAATGTGCCATATTACAAAATATATCGACTAAAACAAATATGGAATCACTCCCCTTCTGGGTTCTAGGTAATCCTAATACAAAATCCATACTAATTGCATCCCAAGGCCTTTCTGGAATAGGCGATGGTTGATACAAACCAATACTTTGTCTCTTCCCTTTTTCATGTTGACAAATCTTACATCGGTCTACAAATTTATTCACATCTACCCTCATACTTGGCCAATAATACAACCTACTCAACTGTGCAAATGTTTTTTCATGACCAAAATGTCTAGCTAGACCTCCACTATGTTTTTCTTTCAATAAATTTGTTAAGAACCAAACATCAATATAACATAGAAAAACCTCAGGAAAAGTACTCAACACCTTGAAAAAGAGATAATTTCAGATAATAAGCCTCTTTGAGGGGGCAACCTCCTTTTACCCCACTTAAATGTTCAAGTACAAGATGATTCAAAATGAAAAT